>JANIJG010015239.1:56353-84702 GCA_024611175.1 Megaceryle torquata | reverse complement strand
TACTTTTATCTTTACAATTTATTTTTTCATATTGTTGTTTTTTGTTTTTTTTTTTTTTTTTTTTGTTTTTTTTTTTTTTTTTTTTTTTTTAATCCTCATCTAATTTAAGCTAGATAGAAGTTGGCTGTTGTTTCTGCAGCCCTGAGAGAAAGAGATCCTAGGAGACAAGAATCACCTTCCTGCACTGAAATACCACTTTGTAGAACCTGAAAAGAGGATGGCTCTTGTCAGCTCACATGAACATCTTTCCACAAGGGACTGTTTCTTTCTTTTTAAAAGTTGATATTAGAAAAACAAATACTAGCTTTGATATATCTGCAGAAAAATATAGATGTGTGCCCACAGAAAGATCAATGCAGTATCAAGTTCAGGGCAAAAATCTGGTTCCACTGATAGCAGCAAGACTGGTATCTTCCTGAGGAAAAACATTTTTGAATTTTGGAGTCTTCTGATGTTCATTTTTTTTGCATTGTTGCACTTTCAGCTTTTTCTTAACATAAGCTCTTGAAAAAATGTAGTTGTTTCTGAGACAGAATGAAGGAGAAAAAGAACTCTGACACTGAAACTTGCGTAACTTCACTGGTATTGCTGGTATTCTAGTGGCACTTGTAGGCCTCGGTGGTCTGATTCTCACCCTCCTAGGTTCTGCACAATTCCATAAACACCAGAAGCATCTTCTGACAACAAACATACAGCCACAGTTTGAATGCCTTATGAGGAGAGACTTAGGGAACTGAGGTTGTTTGTTCTAGAGAAGAGGAGACCGACAAGACCTTATTGCTCTCTACAACTACCTAAAAGGAGGTTATAGTGAGGCTGGTGTTGGTCTCGTCTCCCAAATTACTACTGATAAAACGAGGGGAAATGGCCTCAAGTTGCGTCAGGGGAAGTTTAAAGTGGATATTAGGAAGAAACTCTTTACTGTGAGAGTGGTTAGGTGCTGGAACAGGCTGCCCAGGGAGGTGGCAGAGTCACCATCCCTGGAGGTGTTTAAAAAAGGAGTAGATGTAGCACTTGAGGCTCTGGTCTAGCGGATAGAGAGATGTTAGGGTGAAGGTTGGACTTGATGATCCTAGAGGTCCTTTCCAACCATAATGATTCTATGAACTGAGATACTGCACTAGAAAACAAGCATAAATAAAAACAAAGGAAATAACATATGCTCACAGAATGAAGCTAAGATGCAACACTGTTCCAGTGAAGGAATGTTTATAAAATGACTTAGTGAATATCAGTGTTCCATGAAGAGATAAGAACTGCGTTTGGTCAAGTTATATTCTTCCTCTGTCCCTGCCTTTGCCCCATGGGTCACATCTACTCCCTCTCCATCAATCCTGTCCCATTATTGTTGCTGTTACAACCTTGATAATGTGCATTCATGACTCTAGGGTCAGGTGCTGCTATGTGACTTTACATATTATGCGGTATGAAGCCATAAAGCCTGCTAGCCCTAGAATTCTCATGGAACATGCTTACATCTAGCATGGGAAGGAAGGACAAGGATGTCTAAGACAGGGTCAATCAAAATGTCCAAAAGCAAAGACAAAGGAGTTTGCAACAAGAGCACAAAAGCAAAGCTCTATTATGGCAACAATAGTCAACCTGACTGTGACAGGAACGAAAGCACCTATTCTCTTAAAAAAAAAAAAAAAAAAAAAAAAAAAAAAAAAAAAAAGGAAGAGAAGTAATAAGTAGAGAAACCTAGTTCAGTGATGAAGGACCTGAACTGGACTTTTCCTCACTGTTATTGGGGGCCCCATTGAGACAGAAGTGTCACAAAAGTGATCAAACCTGCAGCAAAACTGAGAAAACAGAATCAGAAATTCAATGCTAGCCTTTAAGGCAAGTATGTTTGGAACTGTTTGAAGATCAGCTGTAGAATTCAGCTCTTCAGACAAAAGTGATATAACTGTGTGGGCTTGTTTTGACCTGTATTTTATTATGCCTCTCTGTAGATGTCTCCTCAACAAAATGACAAACTGGAGCCACAGAGTGGGCCTCCTGCCCATTATCAAAATTAATGAACTTCTAAAACTTCTGTCTGATCCACGGGCATTGTGTCAGTGTTAGCAAACATCTCTAAGCTGGGGAAATAGCCTCAGTTTTGTTGGCTTGGCTCCCATTTACCTCAGTAGCAACACTGATCAAATGCTGCCTGGACAGATGCCAATTTTCTCTTAATCTTGGTGAGCAGATTTAGATCGCATCGCTTCGTTAGGTCATTTTGTCCAAGGTGAATGAGGATAGTGGCTGAAGAACCAATTAATGTGTTAAGAGTAAGGACAGTGGCTCCACCCTTCTCACCAGGTGCTGGGCTTGGTACACCCTGTTCCTGAAGCAGGTAGACAGAAAGCCACAGACCCCAGAAGTGAATCAGTTCTTTCAAAAGTGCAAGTATAATCAACACAGGGAGTATGCATATTCTATCCTACAGGACAAATAATTTATTTTTTTCAGGACCTTCTGATACGGATTTTTACAGCCAAGTTATTTCTGAACTGAGCTATGAGTAGGTCAATCCAATCTTTGGTCTGCTTTTGGTAGGTTGCCTAGTAGATGTTTGATGACAACAGTTTCAAACTGAATATGTGAGCAAGAGAACAGAATGAATCATAAAATGATGAGGAAGGAAGACATCTCAGCTGTGAAAATAAAAGTTTCTCTTTCTTATAAATTCACATTAATTCACTATATTAATGAGCAGCATACTAGCATGAAATAGCTTTTTCTTAAAGGCCAAATACTGGTTACTCTGAAAACAAACTATTAAGAGAGTGACAAAAATAATGACAAGGGCAACAGTAAGTGGAACTTAATATTCGTTGTTTTGGGTCACTGTGATTAGAAATAAATCTAAAATCTAAAACTTTAACTAAAATAGCACTGAAAATCAGGCCCTATCTGAACACAGATCAGAGGTCATGTCAACAGTAGTAATTCCATAGCCTGCACATACTTAAGCATCTATAATAATGTTGCTAAAATTTATTTTTCCAATACATCACACCAGTAAAGCTGATAACCATGGTATTATCCATGAGCTTATTTTTTTTTATGGGAAAAAGAGGGGCAAAACAGATGAGTTGAAAGGTTATTTAAAACAAACAAACAAACAAACAAAACCCAACACCCCCCTCCCCAGTCAAAAAAAACCCAACCAAATCCCAACCCCAGCCAAACAGCCCAAAACAGTGAAGAAACACAGACAGACCCAGTTCTGGTAATCCACATGTAACTCCAATCAGAATAACCTGATACAGTTTCTAGCATACCACAGAGACCCAGGTATTGACAAACACTCTGTCTAACCATTAGTCATCATGGAGTGAATGGACGAAGGAATTAAAAAGTAATAGCAACTAGACATTTAGGTGACTCACGTGGATACAAACTGTTTTTGTCAATTACATTTTTCAGTCAAGAGAACAGGCAATACTAGTGAATATCATACCGTGGGTGTCACAAACCCATGTTTTTCAGGCAGAATTTAAATGAGCAAAAACATAATGCAATGCTCCAGAAATAATTCTACCACATAGACTACAGGCAGGAGATGCAACAGTGCAGAGAGCTCCAAGTCAAATTCTATCTGTTTGTACCTCCTGGAAAGCAATATCCAAAAGAGTGAGCCAAATCTTAAAGACTTCTGCACAGTCAGTGTCTCTGCCTTGTGATAGATGGTTTAATTTGGTCTAAAGAACAGATAACAGATGTCCTCAACTCAGAGTTGCAGATTAGGTAGAACACCGCAAAGGTAGAACTAGGGGCTTGGCTGTAGCATGACATTACTTAATAGCACGGAAAGCCAGTGTAAAGGAGAAAAGGCAATGTTGTAGCATTTGCAGCAGTCCAGGCTGCTATATTATTTTAAGCTTCCAGAAGGTTGGTTGCTTTATATGAGATATAACCCTGTTGCTGTACAGCCAAAAGATGAAAATGGCATGGATTCCTAAGCCCAAAGCAATGCTTTCTTTGATAAAGCAATTCTGTATTAGTCACAGAAGATGAAAAACATTGCAGATCTATTGTCTACACTGCTGTAAGACAGGACTGAAGCTGAAGGACCACAGACCGGGTCTGGAATCAAAAAGATGTATGACATACCACTCCTAAGTGTCATTCCTGAGTGCAGCACAGCACTTGTAGTATGAGCACAGGAGTCATAGATTCTAATTTCAGGCAGAAAGAAACCTGTTACCAATTCAAGTTCTGTAACTGCTAGACAAGACCCAAGCACCACTAGCATCTGACCGCAGGCACCACCCTAGCTCTTGTTCTTGATACTCTTCACCAAAGTAAATCTCACAATCAGTGATGCCATTGTGAAGCAAATGGAAGCACTGGTGATATCTCATAAATCATATACCCGTTACTTTCCTAGACAATTTTCCATGAGCAATTCAAGCCCATGTAGATAGAAAATCTTTTGTGCTGGAGCACACCCTCAATTTCTTTGTGCTTTAAGGGATATTCACACCCTTAGAGCTATTTCTGTGCGTGCTGAGATCGGCTGCTTGGCTGCTTGCTGCCTGAGCTGGAAGCGGGTGAAGCAGCAGAAACCCCCGTGCCAGGCATCGGGCGAGGTGCGAGGCCGCGGGGCCGGCAGCGGCGAGCGGCGCAGCCCCGCCCCTGGCGCTGTCCGCGGTGCTGGAGCCGCGACGGGCCCCAGGCTGGCGGCTCGGTCAGATCCGGCAGGCCCGGTCCGGACCGGAGCGGCTTCGCCGAGCGTTTCGGGAGTTCAGGGGACACCAGCACCCCTGGGTGGCAGAGACGCAACCATGGGTTAGACAAGAGTAAGCGCGGCCTGCTCGGCTGGCTGCTCGAGATGAATTCTGACTCCCGCAGATGGTTTTCAGGGACAATCAGGGCAGCCAAGAAAACAGTGACATGCAGAAATGCCTGATAAAATTGCAATGAAACTTCTGTTGACATTGATTTTGAGCCCGCAGGCAGAGATGAATGATTGAAACACTAGGCTTGTTAAAGCTAGAATGCTTTTGATTTCTCTTCTCTGTGCTGAACAAGATTTAGCTGGAGGGAAGTTAACAATCAGCTAATTGACATTGAATTAACCATGAAATGCAGTATAACTACTTTTCTTGTGAAGTACTCTTCAGCAATGCTTTAACAAGGCTTTTAATTATTGATTATTGCTTATAACACACAGTAGATCTCCTTTTATTTGTTTTAAAGTCCAGTGTCCTTCAAAAGTGTCAGCTCAAGTACTCTCTGTAGTTCACCTATCTGCTAATGGAAACCAAATAATAAATAACGGAAGAAAAACGATCTTCTTCCTCTGGCAAAGCATCATAGCATAACAGATCAATTTTTTACTATCTGGGTCAGGTTAAGAAACAGATATTCTGTGGGGATAAGGTTAGGAATTCCACTGTACCCCTGTTGCAAAGGTGGGGAAGTCAAGGGAGACGTACAGTGCATTTTCAGATAATCTACTGAATTGACTATTGCCTTTGGGATGTGTCATGGTTTAACCCTGGCAGGCAGCCCAGTCCCACACAGCTGCTCACTCACTCCCCTGCAGTGGGATGGGGGAAAGAATCAGAAGAGTACAAGTGTGAAAACTCATGGGTTGAGATAAAGACAGTTTAAGAAGTAAAGCAAAAGCAAGTAAAGCAAAGCAAAATAAGGAAATCATTCACTACTTCCCATTAGTAGGCAGATGTGCTGCCATTTCCAGGAAATCCAGGTTTCATCATGCTTAATGGTGACTTGATCAGACAAACGCCATAACTCTGAATGTCCCCCAACTTCCTCCTCCTTCCCCACAGTTTTTATTGCTGAGCGTGATGCCATGGAGAATATCTTGCTGGTCAGTTAGGGGTCAGCTGTCTCTGCTGTGTCCCCTTCCAGCTTCTCACCCACCCTTAGCCTATTTGCTGGAGGGAGCAGTGTGAGAGGCAGAAGAGGCCTTAATGCTGTATAAACTCTGTCTGGCAAATAACTAAGACATCAGTGTGTTATCATCACAAATGCAAAAGGCAGCACCATATGAATTACTATGAAGAAAAGGAACTCTGTCCCCACCAAAGCCAGTACAGAACAAAAATGGCATTTCAAGAACTGTCATGTGCACGAGCAAAAAGAAAATGCTTGTTTGCTGCACATCTGAGAACCAGGAATGGTAGGCGCAGCAGTGGGCACAATTATCATCAGTGCAGATGCATATGCTGCATGTCAACTACAACAGGGTTACTGCTTACCACATGCTGGGGAGATGGCAAAAATCCGTGTTGCTAATGGCTGTGAAGAGTGTTAGAGTAGAAGATTGCTCAGAGAATTATGCTGAAGGCATCGGGATCAGGAAAATAGTGGCAAAGATCTGATATAAGAGAAGACAGATTTTTGTGTGTTTAGCAGAGATTACTGTTACATCAGTGGACACTGCTCCTTAAGATGACTGTGAGATGTTCCCCATTCCCTTAGAGTAGCACATGGACTTGGGGAAAACATCATCTGAGAGACCTACCCTGTGAGCAACTTTAAAACTGTGGTCTTTCTACATCTGATTCTCTTGGTCTTGTTTATCAAAAAATCCTTCCTTGGCCCTAAGAAATCCTCCTAATCAAATATTTGTCACTGTAGAAGCATGCTAATCACCACTATCAACACAAAATCTTTTTGTAAAATGAAAATCCCAAGAGCTTTCAAGATGGCAGCAGAGCAGGTACACGCTGTCTGAAAACGGGATTGCATGCCAAAAGGGCTGGGCCAGATGAGGCATTGTGGGATAAATGTGTTACACTAAGCACAGGAAGGTGTAGTGTGCACAGAACAGTAGGTAAAAAGCTTATGGGAACTTCTCTCCCAAGTGACTATGAGTGGGGCAAAGAAAATTGCTCCAGTGGCTCTTAACACAGCTAGCAGATTACACTGCCTACAGACTTCAACAATCCAAGGGGCAGTCTATGGCACTGCATTCTCTTTGTATTCTTCAGTGCTGCAGTGCTTTCCATCTACCCTCCTCAACAGCCAGGAAACAAGGGAAGTTTAAGTTTTTTTTTATAAAAAAAAAAAAAAAAAAAAAAAAAAAAAAACAAAAAAAAAAACAACCAAACAAAAAACCCCAAGCCTAAGTTGTAGAGCACAATTTATCAAGCAAGCAACACTGCCCAGAGGGAGTGGAGTGCTGAAAAAGGCAGAGACAGTATCACTTAAAGCTTTGAGTTCACACAAAGCATTCCCATTCAGCAGGTGTAGACATCAAAATAAATAGCCCTCTGGCAATCTTCCAGATGGTCTAAATCTCCAGGCATATTCAGCCTGATTACCTTTTTTTTTTTTTTTTTTTTTTTCCCAGGCTTGCTGTCTCTGCATTTACTTGTTCTATGGCCCTTGCCAGCTACAGAGAAACAGCTGTGTCTGGCCTAAGGTGTGAACATCTGGTTCTGACTGTCATATCCAGCTGTGAGTCTTCTACAACACAACTCCATTAACTACTAGTACAGACAAGTGCAAAATAATGAATACTGGAAGAAACAACTTTAAACTCATTCACAGGAAAGGGGGTCTAAAAAGTTGCAGCTTCTCAGAAAGGTGTCCAAGTATAAATGGACAGAACGGTAAGAATATTGGGCAGGTATTCTAAATTGCAGAGGTCAGGAACAGTTCTCTACTGAAAGGATAGAGTGACTTTTATCCCCTTGTCAAAGGGCTGTTTTCATTTTTAACCTGCTTCAGCCTATATTGCTGGTTGTTGTCTGGGTAATAAGCAGGGGCATGCTACCTTCCCACATCCTGAGACAAGATTCAGGCACTTTGATACAAAAGAAGTGAGTCTCTAGGAAGCATGTGGATGGCATGGAGAGCTAGAGTATTAAGTTCATCTCCCACAGGCACTAGCAAGCCTGGAAAAGTCATGCAGGCTGGGCAGGTGAGAAGTACTACAACTGCCTGTGCAAAGTGGCTGCTGCTGCCTGAACCATGAGGGACAGCCCCAGGCCCTGTTCTGGAAGAGTGTTCTGCAGAGTGAATGAGAGGGGGATTTTACACATGTAGGTGCTAGTGGCATTACAAGTGCTCACTGGAATCATCAGTCTGGGCCAGACTGTGCTCAGCTTTTCCCCACTGAGGACAGGTGGGAATTTGGAAGGAGGAAGAGGAAAGAAGAGACAAAGAATATTAACATTTTCCTGCATGCCTTCAGCTCCATGAAGGATCACCCAGTTTTCTAATCCTCTCCTCTATAAGCTCACAGGTGCACAAAGACCACGTTCTGCCACAGCAAAACTTAAATATCTCCCCATGACAAGATAAAACCAAAGCATTCAGGAGTACCTCAGGATTAGACCGCAAGCTCTCAGAAATACAAGGGAAGAAACAAATGTCTATTTGTTACAAAAACCCATATGTTTTGTAAGCAAATGTTTACCAAAGCAGCACTCTTAAGAGAGACAGAATGGGACTGTCTTGTGCTTCACAGTAGGATAAAGGTTTCATCAACTTCATTACAAAAGCTTAATTTTTTGCTACACATCCATTTTAGCTACTGATCCTGGTGCAACTACCACAGTCTGTCTCTGCCCAGGGCATACCTATGATATTGGTGTAACTTGTGTTGCATATTCATGGAAAGCCAAATCACTGTGAGCTAGCTATATGATTACCACCTCCACTCTCTCTTCAGATGAACACATTATGGTGATGTCCAGCCTCAACATTCCCATGGAAGCTGTAGATTTGCAGTACACTCAGACAGAGCTGGAGGCAGTGCTGCTCTTACCCTGTCCTTCTAGCTGTAGCACTATTTCTCTCCTGAGGGAAAATTACAGGTTCTTCTCAAAGAGGATTAGTTCTTGTCTCCTATACATTTCTTAGTCATCACAGCTGCTGGTCTCATGGGGAAAGTGTTCCTAATACACTGCTCCTCAATGTTAGGTTTGGCTGGTGGACCTATGGGTTCCACAGATTCCTCCATCACTCATTCTCTGACTCTGAATGCATTTACTTGTCAAGACCAGGAAGTGTAATTAGAGGAAACAAGTCCTAGGATGCCTCTCCCACTTCTGGCAGCTGACAGAAGGTGTGAGCTCAGCACTGCTGAATTCCACACCTCAATCACACCCTTTGGACACTGCAGTATATCCATCGTACCAATAGATGACAGTGCCAGTTGTGGTGACCACCTACAATAGTGGGTCATGAAGCTGAGAAAACAGCAGTTTTATTTTATTGTTCTTGAAGAAGAGACTCCCTCATTGCAAGCACTGGCACCTTCATTATTCCATGCCTACTGCTCCACTTATGCTTTGTGCAATAGTATTCCCCATCTTACTCTCCCATGTATTTTCTTTTGGATGACTGGATATTAAAACAGGCTTGGAGAGCTGAAGTCTTTCCCAATCTTGAATTGTTGTCTGTCTCTTCTTGTTTCTGTGAGGACCATACTAAAATGGTCTCCTTCACTAACCATTCTTGATGGCCCAACAAGTTCCCATTATACTAGTTAAATCTCAATATTAATGCTAGAAGAGTTATATACAATATAAAAAAAATTATTACAGAGGGACAGCCTCTTCTCACTTGTGCCCTGTGATAGGACAAGGGGGAATGGATGTAAGCTGGAGCACAGGAGATCCCACCTTAACATGAGGAGGAACTTCTTTACTGTAAGCGTCACAGAGCACTGGAACAGGCTCCCCAGAGAGGTTGTGGAGCCTCCTTCTCTGGAGATTTTCCAAACCCACCTGGATGCGTTCTTCTGTGACCTGTGCTAGATTGTATGATCCTGCTCTGGCAGGGGGGTTGGACTCTAAGATCTCCCAGGTCCCTTCCAACCCCTGACATCCTCTGTGTGTGTGATCCTGGGTGGATCTGAGAGCAATGTGTTCCAGTAGGTTACAATGTCATGAGTCACTTTTGCTTCATAGATTTTTCTGCCAATTGGGAATTTTCCCTTAAGGAAGTTACAAAAACCTTCTCAGCCTTTAGGAAACTATTTATTTGGCACAGGCAACCGAGGAGCTCTTAAAATTTTGTCAAACACATCAAACCAAATGACCCCCAGGCAAAGACCTTGCATAGCAAGTTTCAACCCACACAGACTTCTAGTGCTAGCTTGTGAACCCCTGGAAGCACAGGCTTACAAAGGACACTGTGTACAGAAGGGGACCTTGTAAGGCTTTGATCCTCCATTAAAAAATGAACATGAGAAGTTTCCTTAATTTCACCAGATCTGGTGAACTGGTTGTATGGTACCTGTTTATTCATTTGTTTTGTATTTAACTGTAAGTCTTTGGAGCTAAGACTGGCAGTGTGGGTTATAGAGCCTCATATGAAATAGGGATCCAGTCCTGTCTGGAAGCTGCTTTAATACAGTTAACCATCATAACTAGCCTCAAGGCCTAGCTGTCTGTTCTTTCCTCCCTCATACTTGACAAAGTGGTACGTCATCTTTCTGCATGCACCTTTCCAGAACTCTACCTCATGGCACGACAATCACATACACAGCTCTCCATGGCTTCTTGTAGGAAGCTCTGAACAGAGGACATCAAGTAACAATGGAAAGAAGGCTGACTTCCAAAGGATGCTGCTGCAGAATGATTTCATGCACACCTGGCCTCTGTACCAGGCCACATCAACACAAATTAGAATACCGTGATCAAACCTGATAAAATGAATTTCTATAGATGTTACATATAATCCAAGATGAATGTTCACTTTTTTAATTATGCAAAAAAAATGAAGTGAATGATGAATTACTCAAGACATAAGTGTATCTTTATGCAGATTGGTGCCCTGCACACTTGCAGCTCTTTTTGTTGGGGTTTTTTTATAATACCACATGAGCTCAGGTAATTGAAGGACAAGAAACATGCAGAGATGCAGAGCACCACGTCACTGCCTCTCCAACGTTCACATTTGTCTTTTCTTACTATAGCAAATAAAGCTCAAATGACAAAAGGTGACATACTATATATGTTTTATCTCATTATTAATTAAGCATATTTATCTCTTAAATCAGATGTGACTTGCACCACAACATCAGTAATTAAATTAAATATTGATGCGTGATGGTTGTGTGCCGAGGCTGCATGGGTAAGTGGAATTGCCATATCTAATTAACATCTTGCAGGAGTAGCCCCATTAGCTTCATTAGTTAAATTTCCAAATGGTAATACTAACAAAACTGTAACTACCACTTAACAACCCTAATTAATAGAAGCCTCATCAGATTTGATGAAGATCTTCATCCCTGTTTTGGGGGCTGTTGACTAGACTTTTGTTGTATTATGAGGTTGTGAACTATTTAGAACTGGTGCTTTACCTTCAAGTCTGCGTGGCAAGGCTGCTCATTTGCTCTTTTGAAGAAACATATAGCAGCATCATGGGGTTAGAGATCAGAAAAGCACTCAAGATGACCCTCCCTGCCATTATTTCAGCAAGGGCTGAGACTTTGCTCTTTTCATGAGTGGTACACTGCATGAGAGGGACTGTGTCCATTTAGAGCGCCCACTTGCCCTCTCAAACCTGCAAGGTTGGCTGGTGCCCCAGGTTTTGAAGCATTACTTTCTACCTTACTATTTACAACAATTTCTCCTTTTTCTCCTTGCAGAAGACTACAAAGACTCCCCCCCCCCCCCCCTTTTTTTAAGTGCTTATTAAATTTCAGTGTCTTATAAGTGGTTCAGTGATGCTATTGCAATTCTGATTACTGTTCCACTGTATGCTGAACTGAGAATAAAAAAAATACTTTGCCTGGGATTAGATACAGATTCCAGACAGGATTTCAGGATGAACTGCAACTGTATCACTCCTTGCAAAATATAATTCAAATAGTAGTTGTTACATAGTCTGGGTATGTTACATCATTTGAAGTGATTAATGCTTATGTTCATTTAACTACTACAGATGCTATTCTCAGCTGCGACTAAGTGAAAAAAAAAAAAACAACCAAAAAACCAAAAACATCAAATGCATTACAAAACAGTTCCCCAAATTGTGCTTTAGAAAGTGTTTCTGAACTATCCTTCCCAAAAAGCCACAGAAAATAATTCTCCACTGACAAGACTCCTGCTACTCTTAAAAGTAAATGACAATACAGGACATTGTGTCTGACCAACTGTCTCAGGGCTGCTGCAATTCCATCTTGAGGTGCCAGCAATAAGAAGAGAGTTGAACACCAATTTTCTTTCCTTCTTTCTGATTACAGCTGATCTTGGCTGCATTAAAGATGTTTCTTGTTCTCCATAATGAAATGGTACAAGTGATATTTCTTATTCAGTTATCACCACTTCTTTCTGCCCTTCTTATTGCGTTTTCTCCCAAAAGTGTCTACTTCCCTTATTTTATTTACTTTTCCATTTGTGCACGTAGTTAAGTTACAATTTGGATTTTAAAATGCTGTAACAATTTGATTAGGAAACACACAAATATTTTGACTTAAACATGCTGGTCTAACAGCACAGAAGAGAGCTGAATCACAGTCAGAATAGGTTGTTTGTTAAGTGGAAAAGCAACAATGAAGAAACAAACACCCGTATGCAGACGGGTATGTTTGTTTAAAAATTATGAAGTATTACTGGTAATAGAATGTCAGCATTTGTCCTGAGCTTTGTAGCTTCAAATAATTTCTAGGATCAGCTGGTTAAGCAACACTAGAGGTGACCATTTGGCTACATAAGTAGCTGGCTAAAACCTCTGTTATCTTTTGGGAGCCCAGTTTCAATTAAGCCATAGGTCCCACATGGGTAAGAGTTTTGCAACGCACTGCTCTTTCAAATACAGATCCTGAAAACCAGCACCACCATAGGACACTTCAGTGGTAACGGTCAGTCAGCAGGAACAAGCATTTGCCAAGCATCACAGAACTTTTCCTTCATCACCCTAGTTATGCTGCATACTTGCCGTCTCCCTCTAGCCACCCTGCCTGACAGGAAGTCACAGAATTGCTATGGGTGGAAAAGACCTTTAAGATCATCAAGTCCAACCATGTGGCTGAGAGATCACTGTGTGATCTCAGAACTTGCTGAACTTGTGACGTAACTGACATGAGGAAATAGTGAGACCTCAAGAGTAGGGACAGTTAGCTGTGTTATTGGGAAGTCACACTCCTTTACACTCAGAGCAACAAGTCACAACAACACAACCATATATTTTATCAGCTCTTCAGGCATTCACAGTGAGGAGCAATGACTGAGATACTATTTTGGGAACTACGCTGCAACAGCATACAGCGTATGTTTGAGGAAGAGTTTTCCAAGGCTCAACAGAGCATTGACCCTCTCAAAGATACAGGGCATAGTAATAATAGACAAGCTAAGCACCTTCCATGCTTAGTGGCTGTGCTCAGAGAGTGCCTTACTCATTTATTGCTGCCATGGCAGCTGCTAATAACTGTTCTTCTTTACTGCACCAAACCAGAAAGCTAGCCCAGCATAACACACAAACCTGCATCAGTACCTTGTCCTGCATAGAAACTACCCACACTACTAACTAAAACTTAATCAGGGCTGAAGTCTCAAAGTTACCCTAAAAAAACCTACTGCTGCAGCCACATAAACCCGTACCACCATTTTACTCTTCCACATCCCTACTCCCCCCATTCCTTGTACATTAGGAGAAAGATGCCATCACCTTATAAGCTGCTTTCCCCTCACAGGTACCACCTGCCAGAATGATGCAGCAGTAATTAGTTCATCAAGGGCAGGCTATTTCAGCCCTTAAAAATAGCATGATTGCATAGAAAAGGCTTTTTTGGTCCTTTCTAGAATCTAGTTAGCAAGAAGAGTCTGAAGGGACATAGAAAATGCTAGACCTTGAGCAGATACTACTCTACATGTAGTACAGCATGTAGCCAGGGGGGAGAGACTTCTTTTGGACAGACAAAATGCTACCAGTGCCTGTTTAGCAGGTATAAGCAAGCTTAGTTCTCACCATACAGATACTAAATGCAAATGTTAACTGTGACAAGTGCAAACATATTGCTTATGTTTTAGTGAAGTAGCAGAACAAGCTCTCATTTTTTTCTACAGAGCAGAATCATACCTGCTTATGGGATGAATCCCCCTAAGCAGTTTGGAATGCAATCTTGGCGGCTCTTTTCCTAACACACTAAAGGCCAAATGAATTATCCCTTGTGCTAACCAACTAGGCTGCCTGTCAGATTTACCAATATTCCAAGCAAAGTCTCAATTGAATTTTAGAAGCATGTGCAGTAGCTGAGTATTTAGCAAACTACCATCCTTTAAGTGTCTACATTACTTGAGGAACCTGACTCTAGCATTTTGTATTTATGATTTTTTTTCTTCTTTTCTACTGAGTGGTCATGTTCTCGATTGAATGGTCAGTATTAATATATTACAACATTTGACATCTAGCAAGGGTTTTGTGGCTAGTTCTCCTTGAAGGATGTAACTTCCCTTATTAAGACCCAGATAAATTGCAAACCAGATAGATAAAGGAGCATCCAGTTGAAATAATCTGCTATAAGTCAAGTCCTAAAACACATAAAATGAAACAACCTTCATTATGCATGTATGAAATAATTTTGGTTTTCAGTTTCCCTCTCATCTTTCACCCTTTGTATTTATTATGAAGAACTTAATATTTTTATTACAAATTTTAGATAATTAATAATATTTTAGACACATGTTCTTCTAATGTGTTATGTTTTGATGCTGTTACACTACTCAAACAAATCCAAATCACAGTCCTCACTCATCCCAATTAAGTATTCTCCCTGGGTGCAAGCAGATAGAAATTTCCCACTGAGAAAAATCTTCCTGCAAAGGACTCTCATTTTATGACTACTTTTTGTCAGGTGAGGCAGAACTGCCCTTTGCTCCAGCCTGACAGTGGACACCCATCTCCTTGGGCAGGCTATAGGACTGCACTAGCCTCTCTCAGCCTTGGTTTCTTAGGTCCATGGCCAGATGCTCATGCCAAAAGCACTGCACACTGAGAAAAAGGTGCACACACTCATATGATTATTCTGCCTATTGTATGGGTATCAGACGTGGAATACAGTCACAACTGATGGTATTACTCTTAGAGAGGGTATAAAAACGACCTGAAGAGGAGAAGATGGGCTGAAGAACAAGCCTTGTCAGTAAAGGAGGGGAGCTCAGGGCAGACAAACAGAAACAGCAGAGACAAGAGAAATGACTCTTTTGGTAAAATGACTCACATTTAGTCTAGTTTGGTACTCCAAGTTATTCCTAGTCAGCCAGCTTGCTCCCTAAAGGTATCAGCACCAGTCTCTGTGGTGTTTACCTGCTGCTCCTTCGGCTCACCCTGTTCCCATGCCCACTCACTCATTCCAGTAACGTTGAGCTCTCATTTACCTCTCCAAGCCATACGAACTTTGATGGCAGTGGAACCATCCAGATTTCATGCTTTTAAATAGCACATGCTGTATTCAATGAATTTCAAAGACACGCTAAACCCAAATTACTGCTATCCATGGATCTTGAGAAGCTTTTATAAATGGCTGCATTACAGTGTAGTACAAAGCAGTGATTTCCATAATGCTTGTCTAATGTATAGAGCATTTTACATAGAACAGGCCCCGTTTCATCTTGAAATGCTTTTTAATTAATTCAATTCATTAATACTGCTTGTCATGGCTAAACTCTTGAGACTTAACAAAAACTTTACTTCAGCAGTTGTCAACACATTTCATTAAAACATATGTTTTTGAATGCTTTCTGATAACATCGCTATTCTTCATATGCAGAGTGCAGTACTTAAATGTATTAAACAGAGAAGGCAGCTAGCAAAAACCTTTACTCTATATTGACAATGCTGTGTTTAGAGATGAGAAACCAGTGGACCAGACAGGGTGTCATTCTTGTCATGACCCCTGAATTAACTGAAGTGAAACCTCTCCCCCAGTTTATGCAGGGACATCCTGTTCTCACAGCACCTTTCCAAGAGGTCCTCACTTGTGTGACGTTCACGTAAAGAAGGCGGAGACAGAGTTTAGGTAGAGTTTGCAGTTGGACAGACCTTTTATGTTGCAAACATGACACTGGACAAAGGGTGGGATGAATTCTGCATCTTTTTGTGACAAGGCTAAAACGTGAAGAATCCTCATCATTGAGGTCACTAAGGAACCTCAAACTAGCAGCAAAATCTGAAAATCTATGCAAGACAAGCAAGGAAGGCAGGAGTATGGGTGGCCTAAAGATGTACACTGCACTTCTTGACCAGTGATTAGATGTCCTGTTTGGCAGCAAGCACTGTCTGCGAGGCCTGGGGAGACTGTTCCCACTGGAGTGGTCTGGAAATGGGAGGGCCATCAATCCTACAAGACAGCCCATCTGCTTTCAAGTCCTCCTTCCACCTGAAAATACATCTTCCTTTCCTTTTATCACCTGAGATACACACTGTCACACAGCTGCTCCAGTGGCACTGGGAGGAAAGTGCTGTTTTCCCCGGTGCAGCCAAAGTCTTCTAATGGTTGCCATGAATTACATAAAAGCAAATTGTCCAAGACGGGGTGACAGCCGCCTATTAATATGCAGAAGTTCAGAATATTTGACCTTTAAATTGTATACCTGGACAAAATGATGCCTTACACTCTGTATATCATTAACCAAAGCATGGTACTGACCCACGGATCCAGGAATACTCTGCTGTACATAAAGAATAGAGGAACGGGATCCTGTTGAACATTTATACACCCTGAATTATAGACAATACCTCCTTCAAACAGATCAAACTGGTGGGAGAGAAAAAGCAAAGCTGCCCTATACCTCCTCCTAGTACTCCATGTCTGTGTCTGCTCTACGTGGAAACATACTAGACAAGGAACAAAACTGGTCTTCTCTGGATGTGTGAATTATAGAAAAAAACATTTATTTAAAAAAATAGGAAAAAAACATCTGTCTCGATACTAGTGATTTTTTTTTTTTTTTTTTAGAGAAAATAATGCCCCAAGAGAGATTTTTTAAATGTCTAAATAATGTAAATATTGAAAACACTTTCTATAGCATTTCTACTGATTATTTAGTGTGTCCTGCCTATATCCCAGGCCATGCTGTCAATCTGTATTTTAAGCCACCTTTCTGTCTTGCTGGCTATGGTCTCTAATGTTTTTTAATGTTGTCTCCTGTGTGTGTTTTGTGTAGTGGAATACTTTACAAATCAAAATGTTATTGGGGAATAAGCCCATGATCTCTTGTGTAACATTTCCTGGCTCTACTGCACACACATCTATTGTTTGAGATTGAATTGGTCCCAAGAAGCATCAGAGCATGTGAAAGCTGCTATGAATTTTGCCAAGTGGCTTCAGGGCAGTAAAACACGTCAGAAGAATAAGGTGCAAAATCAGAAAGTCCAAATTTAGGAATCTCAGTCATTATTAAAGACTGAAAAAATAAAGTCAATGCCCTTGGTTATAGCTTACACATTTTAATCGTGTGACATTCCTAATATAGTTGAAAGGAGCATGCATAGCAGGACACAAATTAAATCCAATTATTAATTGGGTTTATGTGCAATTAAACTGTTAGTCTTTGTTCAATACTACTTGTGATTCACAAGACTGATTCCATTAGCCTTTTTTTTCCTCATAGATGTTGCATTGTTTTTTTATTTGTGGATTTTTACCTCTCTTACAGTGTGCCTTTTACTTAGTCCTCGAAAACTGGTGTCTTTTGGAAAGCATGATTTCTACATGAGCTAGCTCTGTTGAAATCACTCATATTCAACTTTGTGCAGCATTTTTTCAAACAGATATAAAACCAAAACTGCCATGAAATGGCACTTTCCACCAAAAGAAGACTGAGAGATTATGCTTCTCTCAGAACTTATCTACAAGATTTCCTTCAGAAATTCCAATAGAGCTTTCAATAAGCTCCCACATAGGTGCTTCTCAAGAGACTGTTCTAAGCATTAGGATTCTCTGGCCAACTGGCGTCTGGCAACCCTAAAAGGGACAAACGTGCCATTGTTCCTGATGTTAACTACCTTTGTTACAAATGGGATTCAGTTCACACTGTCAGAAGCAGCAGCATCTTCTCCTACATAGGACTGCTTTTTCTCAGTTTCTTTTTCCAAAGCTGCAGTGTACTATGAGATTGAATTGAAGGTTTGATTAGGGTGAATTAATTGTATACATATTATAATAATTATATATTAAAAAGCCTATAAAGAAAACATTATACTTCAGTATATCTGTTTTACTGAAACTATTGTGTGTGAGAAAAATCACCTGTGTCATCCCAATTTACTTAAAGTCTGTCAATGTACGCAACCAGAAAGTAACCAAAACTTCTTAATTTAAATTTCCCTGAAATGAACTAAAGTTTGTGTTTACTGAGAGACAGAGCTCCTCAAGGACATGGTTCAGAGAATTACCCTGATAAAGTAGATATGAATTATAGAAAGAAGCATATGCACAGGGGAAAAAAGAATATTTTATGTGTAACTAAGTACAAGAAATGTCAAAAAATAAAAACCAGTAACAAGAAACTACTTCCAAATTTGTTATGTATGCATACAACATATAGTCCAATGCAAAGTTATATGTTGCAGTTATTTAATATCTTTCTTCAAAGGTTTTGCTAATACATCAATGACTTAACATCTAAAGAGAAAAAAATATTTCTCTTTATAGTTTTAGATAATTGTCCCTGAAAAAAACCCCAAACCTTTAATTACAACTCAGATGAAGAAAGCTTGATTTGTGTGCTGTGCCCAAATGCTGAGGAGTCGGATGTAAAATATTTGTAATATTTAGGGAACCCTGAGTTTTACATAAAAGTAAACAGCATTGCCTGAAGGCACAATTTCCAGCAACACAATAAAATGTGCAGTGAATTTATGGCGGCCATCCATTAGCTCTTACCAAGGCAACGTCGCCCATATCTGTCGTCCATCATTATAATAGAGGGTTAATGCACCGAATTTACATAAAAAAGTCATATTGTCTGCATGAATTATTTACACTCTCAGCTGTTTTTACAGCTTGGTTTCAAGCTGGATTCTGGGAGAGATTCTGCCAGTAAATTACTCTGTGGAGACCTGACTGTATAACTACAAACAGTGCTTGCAATGAAAAGAAAGGAAAATGGGGATGTACAAGTCAGTAGCTGGAATGGGTGTACAAGCTGTGGGCTTTTCTTCCACACGCACAGAAGGAAGAGGTAGGGCAGGCAAGTCTCAAGAAAACTCACCCAAGACATTCTGTACGTGCAACAATCTGTTAGCATCTTTTGTTTTTCACAGCTGCACACATCAGTGCAATTCTTTTGTAGATATGCTCAATTCCTAGTCACTTATTCACAAATCAGCATACTTAATCTTTGTAAATTCATACACAGTTTAATAAAACACCTAAACAACACCCCCTTCCCCAACAATCTTAAAGTTTTAAGTAAAAACTTTAGTATATGAAGAGATTCTTCTCAGTTTGATCAGATTTTAGTACATATGCACAACCCTGGGGAAAGGCAAAACTAAAAACAAAACCAAAACCTAAATCCCCAAAAACTCTTTGAAAGCTTGGGAAACAAGTCCCTTGTAGTAGAGTCCACTCGCGGACACACAGTAGCCCCCCACAGATGTTTTGGCACAGTTTGTAGAGATAATTCCACAGAGCTACAGACCTAACTACAGAGCAATAGGCTCCCTCTTGATGAAGTTTATGGCAAGAACAATATATTCTGTCACAATAGTGAGAAGATAACTAAAGGTCCTCACAGAAGCGTGATCATTTGCTATCAATCTCCTCAAGAGTTTGCCATTTAAGTGTTCATCGCCTACTACACCGTGAACAGCTCAAACTCATTTCTCATAAAAAACAAAACCTTGCTAAGCACACATATTTTGAAGTGCCATAAAGGTTCTGTTGCTTTTAAATTTCCTTCAAAACACAATACTCCCCTTTCGCTCTCCTGGCAGGTCTGTGCCTTTTCCCCACCGTGGACAGGAGCTGCAGGTTCCTGTCTGCTGCTCCAACTCTTCCCCCAGGCTAAGGGATAGCCACGGTTTTGTTATTCTGCCAATTGCTCCTCAAGGACAGGCACTGCTCATGCCCAGAGGATCTGAGGGCAGCCTGCGCAGAAAAGGCTGAAGACAACAATCCTTTGAAGAAACATGGGCTGAGAAACGTCTGGGGGTCTGCCTGAGGATCCATTTTCATCGCACAAAGAAACAAGTAAAGAATGGTCAAGATCCATAACACAGAAAGGTTTCCATGACCACACAGTTCAGATGTGTTTCAGACTAATGGACCTATATGCCTGGAAAATGTCCCTATCTCTGAGACTTTCTGCTGCTTGCTCTTGTTTACACAACTGTTACAGCAAAGAGGTTTGTTTAGGTTTGGTTTCCCCCCCCCTCTCCCCCCCCATCTTAGTCACCTCATTTTAGTTTAGAGCTGCGACACCCTGTCTGGTAACTGGACCTTGGACCCAACAGCCTTGGATCCTCTTCTCTTTTCCTGTATTTTACTCCAGCAGCATTGTGGACAGCACTAGTGTCATCACATCCTTCAAAGACTGTTCTATACAGAGAAGACAGAACTTATGCAACTTTGCATAAAAGCTAAAAAAGCTACAAGGACTGCCCAGAATTTACTCTGATTGTCCAGACAAAAGGGAAACAGCAGAAGAACTTTCTGCATTCCCTGGGGGAATGGATCACTCCAGGGTGCACAGTGTCCTATAACAGCCAACAGCTTCACAGTTCTTAGCAGACTGTTGCTGTTCACAATCTCTGAAGAGCAACAAGATGGTCTTTGCCCATCCTTATTTTGCCGATGATTGCCTTTCCTTTCTGATTTCCTCCTAGGTATCTGTCCCCTCTGCCTTTTTATCACATAATTAACTTGACAACAGCTCTCCCATAACAGTGTACCTGAGACTCACGCGTGCCTCCCTGATTGCAGCAAGCTGCCTATTTGGAAAACACAGGGAACTCATGTTTTTGAGTTTGGTTGTTTTTTCTCTTTTACAAGAGGGAGTGGACATAGACGGCTAAAAAATGAGGCACAGCTGTGCTGCTTAAGGATATATTTCCTACTAAGCCAAGAGAGCCAGATTTCTGTTTGTGATGAAATGCAGTCACAGAAAGCAGAGGGGATGCCCCAGGACATGGGACCACTCATCACTGTCTTAGTACAAGAACAACCTAAGAGACCTGCCTGTTACATTCACAGAATGACACGTGGACATTGTCTTGGATAAACAGTGACACCCAGCAAGCTCTGGACCATGGTTATTTGATGGCAGTCAGTAAATGCCACCTGAAACTAATAAACCCTAGGGAAGGTCTATTATTTAGAAATCCAATTTCACCTTGAAAAACGGAATTTCAGGTATTTTGAGATTTATTTGAGATCACTCATTCTATAGTTGATTGAAACTGGAATTATCCAATCCAGATTTACTAAGAATTTCCACAAGCTTTACCTGGATTCTTGCTCTGCTATTCCATAATAATCAAGTATCACAGTTACCATGGCAAATGACATTAACAGATGCAAGTGATATTAGCTACAATTCTTCTGTTTCCTCTACAGTGTATCATGCATTCGGTATTAGTCTGACTTTAGATCCTGATGTTCCAGGTCAGGAATCGCCCTCTGAACTCATGCAGGGTAAAGTCCATGATCCTGTAAAGTGAAACCACTTCATGCTGCCAAGTTCCTGCCATGGCCCAAGAGGAGCATCCCTGCTGTCCTGTCACACCAATATCATAGCTGCAATAACCACTTTTTCCCTGAAGGATGTTCAGGGGTAGGGGTCCATGGCCCAGCCATGCTGTGAGAAAACTCTGTACAACAGCGGCATGTGGCACCACCACATTATGAACAGACTGGACCAGTATTGGTAATTCTTCATCCTGATTGTTTACACCCTTTAAATATTTGCAGACTTATGCACCATCCTCAGCTGCAGGTGAGCCAAGCTATACATATTTATCTCACTTAATCTTCCCTCATAAATCAATCTCTCTAGTCAATCTCTCCACTCCCTAATTATTTTTGTTGCTCTTCTCTGAACTCTCTCCAATATGTCAATCAATATCTTCCTCGTAATGAAGTGCTCTGTAAGGAGCACAGTATTCTAGAGGCAGTTGTCCTGAAGCTGTATATAGGGCAATGATGGAACCAATATGGATTTTCAGTCTTCAAGGGAAGGATGACCGAATGGTAAGGACAGCAGCCTAGGGTTTTGGAGACCTGGGCTCATGTTCCTGCTCCTAGAGATTCTCTGTGTGACCTTGGTCAAGTCACTTAGTCTGTTCTTTAGTTAAGCATCTATAAACACTGTGTTGTTTGGTACACACACAGTGAAATCTGACGGTATGTTGGGCAGGATAAGGATCTGGCCATGTAGACAGGAAGCACTAATACTCAAATAGGAGTTTTCTAGTGTAGTTAATTTGCTGTTGATGTGGAAGTACATATAGCGGTTCTTGGTACAGTGCTACTGAACACCACCAGACAGCAGTGTATTGGCCATGTGGCTTTCCAGTTACTGTACCTGTGACTTTTAGCATTTGCTACATTGTGACCACATCCTTCTGTTTGGTGCATTTTCCAAAAAAGAGTAACTTCTCTTTTCTAACAGTTGAGTTGTAGATTTCCTTCACAGGGTACAGTGGGATGCAAAATGCTACATCTTAGTACAGCTATCAGTACATTGCTGTACCCCAATATCAGGTCCACAGTGGGCTCTACGGGTTAGCCTGCTGCCTTAAAGCACCATCATGCAGGAGTGCACAACTCCTAGATGCCAAAGGCCCTCAGTTCCCACATCTTACTCCTTGCACAGCTGACTTCCACAGAAGTCTATCTGGTTTGATCACTTGAGTCTAACACCAGTGTAAAAGCAGTAGTAGACTCTTTAAAAGGGTTCACCCTGTTACTTTTCCATAAATAGTAAAAACATTGTGCACCATCAAGCATATATATAGAGAGATGTGCAATTAATGCAGTTAAAATTTCTCCAACTAAATTAAGTTTTTATTTTAAGAATCTCATCTTCTTTTCCTTTCTCTTTTAGAGAAGGTTAGGAGTATCAAAATAACTAAAGAAAGCAAAGAAGTCTGAGGATTGCAGTTATGATTCATCAGGCTCCCAGAAATGCATTATAATGTACCATAGGCTGTAAGACTAAAAATTATTCCCCACTGAAATGGTATTCACACAGCTTCTGCTGTACTGAGGCGTACATTGTAATATAATTATAATAACTAAAGTAAGTTTCCCTTGGGGATTATACCTCTGTGTGATTTAATCCTTAAATTTGTTTTGCTTTCATCCCCGGGAGAAGAGAGATTTCAGTTATAAAGTATTCTTCCTAGAAATACCAGACACTGCACATGCATTCATAATCCACACATTTACAAAGCCCAGGCCAGGGGGCAAGCAGAATTGGAAGCATAAATGTTACCACTCTGCTGCTTCTTCTGCACAAGAAGCACAAGTTCCTAAATCGCTTTGCCTTAGTGACAGTGATTTGCACAACAGCTAAATGTCTGTAAAAAAACCCCAAGTTTTGAACCAGGCTTCTTAATAGTTTAGATACTTCGTGCCTTTAAATGATCAATTGTCTATATTACACCTCCAAAATCAGTTGTTGATTGCCAAGATACTACCAGTTCTACTGGAAACAACGTGGAAGCAAAATCATTCTTATAATCCCTGATTTCGGGACATAACGGGACTGTTCCCTGCTTTCTTTTTTTCTTTCCCGCTTTTAACTTGGCTGTATAGTATCAGAAGCAAGGGCAAACCTAGGAGCTTTCAATTTTTTTTTTGTCACTCTCAGAAGCAACCCCTGATTCTTGAGCTTGGATGTCAAAGCTTTGCCAGAAGCTTGTGAAATCCTGGAAGAGGTCACAGCGGGAAAATGGGTCCTGGCCAGTTTCTCCAAGGCAGGTTATCAGATTGTACTTGTAGCAACATCAAACCGAGCATGTGCTTCTACTTCCTCATTGTGATGAACTAAGAGTTCAGATGGAATGGGAGGAGACGTTTTGACATGAAAATCACCAGGCAGAAGTCAGAGTTGTGCACAAAGATCCACTAACTTCCCAGACCCCGCCTTCAAGGTGCAGTGCATTGCAGGGGAACAGGTATCAGTCTAGCAATCACAAACCCACAGGGCCTCCAGCACAACTTAAAAGCTCAGATGAATGTTCTTAAAGCTTTATGGGACTGACTTCTCCAGGGATTCAGAGCAAAGGACAAATGCCTTCTCTTAACAGTATTTTAAACAAGCTGCTTGCACAGATGGCTCACTAGAACCTACTGGCCTTACAGCAAGGCATCTGTACAGTTGCATGCACCATCATTTCCTGGGTTTAAGTGTAACAGTCTGGGGGCACATTGCCCAAGGTCTGAGGTATAGCATCACTGTTAAGAGCTCTGCAGCATCATGTTTTCACATACTTGTCTTGGCTGTCTTAGAATTCAGTTCTCAGAGGATGTAATTTTGTGATATGATCTAGGGGTACACATGTTTAATAACATAGATAAAATGTCCCACCAAGACAGCCTTTGTCAGCCTGCAAAAAATAACCTGAAATGATCTTCTGTCACAGCTGCATAGTACCAGTCAACAGGACAAGTAGCCTGAAACCATCGGTCTTCTATGGTAATGCTTTTAGTAGCCCAATGATAAGTACCTTTGCCAACTCACAGTTGCTGCTACTTCTTCTTAGTGGCCAAGTAACAGCAAAAGCCTCCCAGTACATGCTCATGGGCTGCCCCTCTACCCCTCCTACCAAGTATGACCACTTCTACCACTGTGCCACCACCACCTAGTATGACCACTTGCCAAGAGTCCTGCTGTAGCGTGTAGTATTCAGACGGCACATGCACGGCTACAACAGGATTCACACTAATATACACCAAGAAAGAACATCACATTGCCAGCTACACACAACCTAATGTTCTAAAGCATCAGAGTAAGACTGTTAATAAGGAAACAGTCATTTCAGTCAACACCTATGTAGGAATTTTCAAAAAAATGCAAGTGAAACATTTCAGCAAACATTGCTAATCATTTTTAATCTGAAATACACCACAAATGTTGAACACGAGTCATGACTTCAAAGCACAAAATAAGAAAACTTTTAAAATTGCTTGTGATGCCGTCTTATTTTGATTTGAGGAGAAAGTATCCTTATTAGTGTTTCTAGCATTTCTGGAACCAGTGAGGATCAAATCAATTTGCCAGCACTGTGCCCAGCCTAGTCTGTCTTTGTGACTAGGATTCTGAGGCACAACAAATATTTCAATGGAGTACTAAACCCCAGGTCTGGCTGCAGCCATAGCTTTGAGGAAATTACTCTCTCTCTGCAACAGGTTATGGGGCTATTCTAAGGTGATGTACAGTATGAAGTTACTACATTGTAGCAATGTTATTTATTTATAGTACAGTTGTATTGATCCCATAAAGGTTTCTCTAAGTATAGGGAGATTTGAATGAATAGATTTTACCTTGTGCTAGGGGCCATGCAGACACGCTACAAATCAGACAGTCCCAGCCCCAAAGTACTCACAAACCAGATTAGAACAAGATGCAGCAGGTGGAGGAGACAAACTTGAGGGAAGGGAGGAGGAGGAAGTGGAAAAGCAAGCGGCATTATGCACATTAAGCAGAACTCTCTGCTCAGCAACAGCTAGGCATTGCCAGCTGGCAGGGATCTTCAGGCATCAAAGATGAGTCTTCAGAAGGCCTTAAAGAAGGTTAAGGAAGTGACTGTTTTAAGGGAGTTTCCCTTATGTATGTATAAGAAATAGCCTGTGGGAAAAGCACATGGTGCTTGTGGGTGAAGCAGACTTGTAGACAGCTCTATCTTCCACAGGGCTGGGTGCTACCACTGGTCTAATGGGTCATGAAAATTGGCCTGTGAAACGTGCCTGATTTTCTTCCATTCACTCAGATACACCTCTCCATCTCTGAATTTCTACCCAGAAAATTCAGAAGATAGTGAAATAGACTTTAAAGGTACTAATGATGTAATTATAAAAACACACAAAAGATACCTCAGCATTTCAAGATACATTCAAGCCAAGCACACTACCAACATGCCATACTCTGTGCTTCCCCTTTGAAATAAATGGCTTTATGAACTTCAAAGAGAGCTTTTTATTTTTTTCACTTGTTTAGCACCGATGCAAATACTCTGTCAGACAGAGCAGAAGAGAAAATGCATTTTACACTACGGGGAACAAAATTACCCAACCAGCCACTCAAATGAGAATAATCTCAGGTTTGGGAGGCACGGAAGGCAGGGGAGGCACAAGATACCTATTTATTTCTATCTAGTTTATTTAATTTTTAATTTTTTTTTTTTTTATATTTTTTTAACTAACCCACTTTAAAAATCAAATCTCCTTGTTTTGCAGAGCAGTAGAGAGATTTTCTTACCGGGGTTTCCCTGGCTCATACAAAGCCAATATAGGTGAACTGAACACAGAAATGGGAGCGTGGCCATGACACCATCTTCCATTTCACTGTTTAAGAGTTTAGATATTTTTGTTTCTCTAGAAAAAAAAATGCAACACTAACAGCTTATACAACTGACACATGGGACAGAATCTTCTAATAGTCCCTGTGGAAAAGATCACCAGATGCTTTTTTCCTCTACAAGTGTTGTTCCAGGAGAGGTAACTTTTGGAGGGCAGTGTCTGCCCTGAGCCCGGGGTGAGCAGATCTAATACAGAACTTTTTTCCACAGTGCTGAGGATGTTAACGCTGTTCAGGTCCCTGACACTAAGTCTTGAGTAGAAATACATCTCCCACCTTCTGGCCCTCCCTTCTCAGTGTAGGATACAACTAGGATGGAACACCCCAAATCCATGCCAGAAAGAAGATTATTTTATCTGGCAGAAAATAACCATTACCTCAGAGTTCTACAATCATCTTAAGAAGTGTTCCTAAAAAGTAGACCAATCAGCTTGCTCATTAGCAAACTTGCTTGCCCCTCATCAGCTTATTACTTACTGAGCAGAGACCTCATCTTTCACTAGACTAGAAGGGCAAATAAGCATTCACTCTGATGCTGAACAGAGCAGGGAGAAATGATGGCAAAGACCTTTTAGAGGATCTGACACACTCAAGGCTGCTCTGCCTTCTGCTCTCCTTCATTGTGGGATCCTGCAAGAGGGGCTGGGAGGAAATGAAAACAAAATTAATCTTACTTCTCCCAGCTACTAAGAAATTGTCTTCCTTGAAAAAAATCCTTCCTGTTCTGATTGTGGTCCTGTTTCAACAGAGCTCAGCAGAGATGGGAATTACAGCATAATCATACAGGAGTGTGATAATACGGGAGTTTCTAGGGAAGCTGCACAGTGGAGACTCTTGAGAAAGAGATGTGGCTTTTGAATAGCAGCTGATGAACCTAATGCAAGAAAGAAAATTTGTGCACTTTTGAGCAGTATATCCACTAGCACAAAGGAAAAAGTCAGAGGCTAGGTTTTCCATTTACTTGTCAGTTCTGTGGGGCATGCAAGAGAGATCCCAAAAGACATTTCACCACTGGAAGAAGTTATGCCATCCTGAAATTGGTTCACTTGTGATCAGTCACCCATTTCTGACCGCCTACTTTTGTCAGGGTCCCTTTGCCATAAGGCAGGTATTTAAAAAAGTTACTAACTTTCCTGACCAGAGTAGCTTCCAGGATTTAGAAAAATTTCAACTGGGGCTGTCTGAAAGAGACTAGAAGGGGGTTGAGGCCTTTCATCTTAAATTTAATAAGGTAGTGGCTAGGGTTGGCACTGCCTATCCTCTCTGTGCTCTCCAGGCATTTCACTCCACACCTACAATTTACTGGAGTCTTTCCATGAGCTTTGCCTTTCCCAGGCACACAGGTGGTATAAGAGAGAGGACAAAGGGAAAGAACCTGGCACTGTTTTGGAAACTCTCCCAGTCCAAACACCACTTCCATTCCCCAGCTGCCCTACAGATGATGTAATGACCACTGCATATGCACTATAATTGTGCGCAGAACCTTTCTGGAGAACCACGCCTGGGTTGCACTCTCCTCACATGCACTCAGTCTCAGGAATGTTTTAACAGCAATAACTTTCCTCCACCTGCTCAAATTTGGCATCCCGCTCTCCTCTATCCCAAAACAGGACAGGGAAGCTCTCACATATTTCTTCCCAGACATTATCTGGCTCAGCACAGTGATGACAGGACTGACTAAGGCTTCATTATGAAATATGGAAACATTTCAAGCCTCCTGTTCCAACTTTAAATTGTTCATTATAGCTGCTGCAAGTACTCTGTTTATCATAATAGAGTCCTTTATTTATTGGTTCATCCAAAAGTAAAATGATGAAAAAAGGATTTAAAGAGAAAAATATGTTTAATGAGTAGAACAGTCTCTGCAGTCCTCTTCTCTGTGCCGGAAGGAATGGC
>JANIJG010015239.1:0-56253 GCA_024611175.1 Megaceryle torquata | reverse complement strand
TGGCACAAGGTGGGAAGCTCAATAGCGGCACTTCAGTGCAGCTGCCAGAAAGAATATACTCAAGAACAAAGCAGAGCCTTAACATTACACCATATTTCTTCCAGCCAAAAGCTTCCAGTGCATAATCCTGTGTGGCAGGTAAATGCTGCAAGTCAAGTTCCTGAATCTATATCTGTTGACTTACAGAGATCCCACAGAAACTTCCATTTCCTATTCACAACATCTATACCACATGTTCCTAACCTCCAAGAATAACCCAAAGTGAAACGGGAGCTAAACCCCACTGGGACAAAGTATCACTCCGTGGATGATACGGATGAAACACAGCTTTTCCTTTTTGCTTCTTTATATAAAATTTTTAAGTCACTGTAATGGATTCTGAAAGGTGGCTCAAGTGCCAGGACAACTCTGGATCTAAAACTTCCCATTTGCCCACCGGGAAACAGGCAGCACAGCAGGCACTCTGCGTGATCATGTCCTTCTGTCCCAGGGGACAGTAAGGACCAGTGTCTCCCTGGCCCTCACCCCTCTGATGCTCCGTGGAAGCTGCCAGAGGCCAGCCACGGTTGTGAGTGACGATGTCATTCATGCACTCTCCTGAAAAGGAGCAGCTTAAGCAGCTCTATTTTGATAACCTCTGATACAACACCTTAACTGAAAGTAAAATACACCTTGATTGAACAAGAGAAGAATTCTCTGGCCAGCAATAGGTGCCTGGATGATTTGCTTGCGTTGCTTTGCCACTAAATCGAGTTTTCATAACCATTTCATACTGACTTACAAGCCGAAGGCCCTAATGTTTGTGTCCATTCCTTTCAGGACTTGTTAAAAATTGCTTTCTTGAGAGGAAAACCAAGAATGGAGAATTCTAGCTTTTCTTTATTTAGAAAGTGACATACCTTGTCCGTACTTATCTTCTATTATATTCTAATATTCTCAATCCTACTTTATATGAACTATTTTGCACAATTCATACCCTTGTTTGCAATTTAGACACTGTTGATCTGGCAATTGTTCTGTAACACATTCAATCAGCTTAAGGGGGTATGGCTGAGACCTCATGCTTATAAATAAAATAAAGGAAGATATGGAACTGGCATCAGAATGGTGAGAGGTTAACGCTACTGCTTGCTTTCCCAAAGCCATGTCAAAAAGGGTTTCTATAGATGACCAAAGTCTCCCTCAATCTCCATCTCCTTTTACCTGTACGCCGAGTTCGAGCCCAGAAATTCAGTGGTTTCTGCAAAGCAGAGAACACAGACAGGAGTTCCCAACTCGAGCCTCCATTGCAGGAGACTGACGCCAGCTACAAATTTGTCAAATGGATACTGGCTTTAGCTATAGGTAATTTATGAATACTTTTGACTCCCCGATCTGTGTTTCCTGAATAAGTACAGCTGTGACCTGTATCACTGGGAATAAAAAGCAAAGTTCCTACTGTATATTCTGAAAAATAGCATGACCTTGAGGACAATTTATTTCAAGGAGAAAAGCACAGTAAGACTTCTTACAGAGTGCTGCTCAGAGAAGCAGACCCTGCTCATTCCCCAAATATATTCAGAACCGAAGCAAATGCTTCTCACTCAATTCAAGGCTGCCTGAGTTTTCACCTGTAGATACGCAGATAAACTTATATCATCGGCTTCCAGGTTTCTGTGGGCTGGTATGTCAGCAACAGCTACAGTGATTTAGTGCAACAGCTCCAAATGGATTAAATCACAGAGTCATTTGAATTTCACCCAGGCTTGTCACACAAATCTCAGAAACCACTGTCTTGTATAAAAACTTCCTCTTGATACTCCTGAGGAGTCATGACATAAACCAAAATTTAGGTCAAAAATGAGAAACGAAGACTTCTAGCATGGAAAACAGAGGCAGCACAAACAGCACTTTTGACTGAAAAATCTTAACTGCATTATGGTAGCAATTTGCTGTATTTTATTAAGTATATTTTTCCCATTTTTGATACATTATTGTGCACCTTATAGGGTATTTTTAAAAATGAAGTCAGTTTTCATTTGATTTCCAGTTGAATGAAATAAACTTCAAATATTCCACTCTTCAAAATGGAAGTTACTCTATATTAAGTTCTAGGATATTTCACTAAGTAGAGTACAACTAGGATGTTCCCTGTGTACACAACCAAATATCTTTTCTGTTTTAGAGCCTACTCAAAGCGTGGCAGAGCAGGAAGACATTTGCTATTGACTTCGCTTTCTGTCTTGAGGGATAAAATGATTTATGATTTTATGGTCCCCAGATTTAACTATATCTTGCATTTATTTCAGCATTGCCCATGTAAGGATATTCGAATCAAGTCAGTTGAAGGACAGTTGTGGTTTCTTTAAAAAACCTATTAAAATGACTCGTAACAGTCACGCACCTGAGGCATGCATTTTTCTTATCTGTTTGTAGGAATTAGACAGACACATCTACCTACAAACTGTTTCGTATTTCTCATGATGTTCTAACACATCTCTGTGGATTATGTTTACTCTCTGGTCTACAAGTGAAGTTGCCATTTGGATCACATAAGTCATGTGACATCATTCCTGATCCTCAGTTCTCTAAGTTACTATGCACCGAAGGCCTTCAGGTTCAAATGCATCCCAAAAAGGTTTCTTAGCTTCACTTCTGCAAGTATTGAACATGGAATAAATAATTTTTATCAATGTAAAAATTCCTACTCAAAAATGATTGCAAAAACTATATAAACATGTCAAACACACCTAAGAAATCCCTTTTTTCACATGCAACTGTGACTGTTTTCCCCTAAAGTATTTACTCATCTTTTCACTAAAAAAAAAAACCCAACCCCCCCAAAAACCAAAAAAACCCCCACAAAACAAAACCAAATCAACAACACCACCACAACCTATTTTTGCTTACCTAATTACTGCAATTCACTCACTTTTGTGTTCATACCAGGTCACTGCCAAAGTACCTACGTTTGAGAAATGCATGCGAGGGTTTCACTTACTTTGCCTTTCCCAGCAGGAATGGCCAGATGAGAAGGCTACTTGCAGCAACCCCATGCTCCTGTCCTTCACAAGGAACTCAGCAGCTTATTTCTGCTGCCAAGGTTCTCACAAGTGCAGTGAAAGCAATGACCACCTCTGCCTGACCTTCTGTCGTGATTGGAGACACCAGAAGGTAGCAGATCCTGAAACAACAGCTATATAAATTTAGCCACACTACATATTCACTCCTCATGAAAGTTCTCTCCCTACCCAAAACCTATCTATTGTGGATGCAGTGGTGCATGGTGGAGCTTATTTATGTTATCAGGAGACATGGGATAAAACTTGACTTATGTACAATTTGTCAGAGGCTATTATAATCAGGCTACCACACATGCAGGTTTTTTTTCTGAGTCCTGTCACACATCCCAAAAAGACTAAGAAGAGTTAAGAACAGCTCACAAAACAGCTTTCCCAGTCTCAGCACAATGAATTAAAGTTGCTAACTGCAGTTAACCTTTATTCCAGTGAGGCCAACTGGGGAGAAGAGCGGTGCAGCCAACTGGACTTAATTTCAAATCCTCAAAGAAACGATGCACAGGTGCAGGTGTTTCCCTGTGTCACACCTTTCAGGAGGCCATCTGAAGGCTCTTTGCACTTCGACCATAGGAGATCAGCGGCACACTAAGCACACAAGATCAGTAGTGCACATACACTGGAATAATCATGTAATCTCTTTTCTTTGGCTTTTGAGGCAGATATGACTGTACCTGAAGGAGATACTGATCTGTCTACCTAACAATCACAAATATCTTATAAAATGTCTGAAATTAATCCATTACGAAGGCAAGAAGGGAAAACGTAAATATCCTCATTAACTCATATATAGATACACAAAATTTTACATAACATATGAAGTAGTTGGAAAGATGCCCGCAGACGTAATTGCGTTTCTGTGTGAAAAGCATTTACACTCTCTCATCTCTGCTTTCCCCATTCATTTTAGTAATTACATGGAGAGAAGCAGCTAACATGCTTGTAATTAAAACCAGCAGTAAAGGATTTTTTAGGTGTTCTGGTACAAAAGAATTGACATGGAAAGCAAGCAGTGCTAGCAGGAGGGGATTACTACAGCCAGATAAAACAACTCAGCCCCAGGAAAAGTCTGTGCTAGAGTGCCCACACAGTGCTCCCCAGCACCGTGTATGGGTGCAGGCAATGGCAATAAAAGTCCAGATCATGCACATTGTCCATATTTACTGTTTGCTGAAAGATACTCAGTCACAAGACTTGGAGCTGGTTTTATGCTGCTGGAAACCCCTTGTTTCTGTCCACTAAATTCACAGAGTGGAAACCAGCTGCTTCACACAATCTACATTGCTTCATTTTCTACCCATTTCATTTGACATTTTATTAGCAGAGTCTGTAATGGTTATTCCAGTTTGGTGTGTGGAGCTGCTATGAAAACTCCAGGTCACCTCATTTTGGGGATGCACATTCATGACCAAAGCAATCTACACCAGGAAGACTTTGTTGTCCTTTCTTTCACTTCCCTACTACCCAAGTAGTAGCTGTGCAGAATATGTGATGTGCAAATAATATTCTCTTTCATTTTAAAAGGAAAACTGGGCAATGTTTGTTCTTATGCTGGAAAGTCCTTGTATTGCACAAAAATATGGCATGCTTGCAGCCCAAGTATCAAGAACTCACACAAAGAACTAGATGGATGGCAGGAAGGAAGAACAGCAACTGAGGTGTCAGACCTTTCCCTGGGAGCTTCTGCCTTTCAAAGGTTAGTCCAGAAACTAACCTTTGAAAATGTGCTCTCATGTACAAAAAAAAGATCCCAAGATTTTTCCTCTAGACATTTTATATGGTCATCTGAGCATCTTTTCAGCTTCCTGACAACTAAAGAGGAAGAAAAAGACCTAAATCACATTAACACTCTGTGTTGTTCTATCAAGAATAGAAGCATTAATTCCAGAAGACACAAACTTGACCAATACAAGCTGTCAGTGGTGTTATGCAGGTGATAAGAGAAATATTACCCTGTGGTAAGTCAAAACTGCAGGATGAACCCCGTAATAGGTGAGTGATCGTTGAGTTTGAATCCAGGCCTCCAAGGAAGAAAGGTCAGATCACAGCTCACTGCCACCTTGTCACTGAGAAGAAAGAGTGCATTTTTTTTTTGCTGCAGAATCCTGCTGCACAGAAGCACTTGGCCAACACAAAAGTCAGGCTGCTATGAGCTTATTCTGGCCTCTTGCCACTGCAGAGTGTGAAAGAGTGACTGGAACAAGCAGCATACAAGTCAAGGTGGGAAACATGGCACAAATATAAATCCTTGTTTGAGTCACAGGCTGATAGATGGACAGCAGAAAACCACACAAATCTTGACATTAAATGTTTTATCTGAGAGGAAGAATGTGCCTTGGGGCTGTGAGAGTAGCTGACCCTCCCAGGCGCATGGGCCCTACAGGCTCAGGAGAGGCAGAGGAGAAGTGCAGTTGTCATGTGCGTGAAATGAATTTTTAGTGCTGAGAAAGCTGAAGACACTGCAGGGAGGAAGGCTTGTGATTTTATAACTCAGGCAATAAATACTCAGTAGAAAGCTCATGAGTTTGGTTTGAACAAGACCACTACAGTGATGGGAGGGTGCTCCCCATGCTTTCTTTGCCAAACAAATTTTAAACAATACATTTGGATTTTTGTTTATTTTTCTCTGACAATGGGGGAAGAAAGGTTTATTTGTGTTGATTTTCAGTCTCTCTCCAACCATGGTGTTGCAATCTACCTCTCTACAATGCTTCATTTTCTAATTGGACTGTCCACTCATGCCTTGTATTGACTAGACAGGACAAGAGCATTTGTCCACTATTTACTAGAATTTAAAGATCAGTTACACAGGAGGTCCTCCTTCTGAGGAGACAGGAGTGGCAGAGACAACATGTGATGAACTGACCTCAACTTCCAATCCTTGTCCCCCTGTGATACTGGTGGGGAGAAGGTAGAGGAACTGGGAGCAAGGTTGAGCCCAGGAAAAAGGGAGGGGTGGGGAGAGGGTGTTTTAAGATTTATTTTTTATTCCTCATTATTCTACTCTGATTTGATTGGCAATAAATTAAACTCATTTCCCCAATTTGATTCTGTTTTGTCTATGATGGTAATTACTGAGACATCTCCCTGTCCTTATCTTAAACCACCAGCCTTTCATTATATTTTTTTCTCCCCTATTCAGCTGAGGAAGGGGAGTGAAAGAGCAACTCTGGTGGACACCTGGTGTCCATCCAGGATTGACCCACCACAAACATTTACTTGGCAATATTGGAAAAAAAAAAAAAAAAGCAGAAAGGCAACAGAGATAGAAAGAAAATATGGCAAAAGCACCCCATTGCCCTGTCTTGAGCCTTACACACACTGTTGCAGATTAGCATCTGCTCTGTGCACGCACACTTGTACACGTAGAAGCAGGCACCAACGCTTCTCAAAGATCATCAGTTCCCCGTGTCAGCAGCCAGCTCTCAGCAGATTCCCTGATAGCACCATGGAAAAATCCATCTCCGAAGCAGACCTCACAGGTCCCCAGAGCCATCTGCGAGCACCCTCTCTCCTCCACAGCTGTCCCTGGCCAATGAGCCTCCCCTCCTCAACCCCATTCCAGCCGCCACTGCCGGTATCTGCACTGAGCAGGGGGCAGAGGCTGCTGCCCTGCCCCGGCCTGCCGCAGCCAGGGCAGCTCACACCTCCTCGGGCCAGGGAGGCCTGGAAGGGAGAGCGGCCAAGGCAGGGCTGGATCAGGGAGAGCACAGCAGCTGTTGGCTGCCACACAGACCAAGAGGTTGACCACGAGAGAGAAGGAAACTTCTGTCTGTGAGGATGAGCCTCCTTGGGGTGGGCAAAATCATGCCAGCCTCAGCCAGAGTGGCAAGCACCAGCACCAGCCCTTAACTGTGGACTGACAGTTGCCGACTCCCGTGGACAGGGGTGCTGAGCACCTCTGAAGGTCCAGCCTTTCAGTACTGGGCAGCTGGTGCTCTCCATGCACTGACTCTTGGAGCAGCAATGGAGCAAAGAGGCCCCACGCTTCCCACAGCTCACAAGATGTAGAAACATCTGCTGTATTATGACAATGTAGCTGCCATTGAAAGAAAAATAATGCAAGAGTAGAGGACAGAGAAGAGCTCTGCCCAAGGCATCATGAAAATAAGCAATAGCAGGTCTCTCTGATGAGTTTCTCCAGCATGCCCTGCCCCTCTCAGGAGACACATCAAAGAGAGACAGGGAAATCAGTACACGGCAGTGAGCCTGCTGGAGCCCGCTTGCTCAGCACAGGCAAAATTAATTAAGAGGGAGGGAGAAAAAGAGCCAATACGAGTCTGATTCTGTCAGGGAGCACAGAACTAACAAATACCACATGCTAATTCAGTTTTCCACCTCTTTCACACCTGCCAAAGAGGGAAAGAGGAACACAACTTAGATTTGAAATAGACTGGATTTGGATGCCTCTGACACATTGCATGATGCCACACCTACCACTGCATCCTGGAAGCCTACAAAAATGAAAGGTACCTCAAGAAACTCAGCCCTTGTAATACAAGCTTTTTTGGAAAAAACATCAATGTGTTGGTTATTGCTGCTATGGAAAACAAAGCAAAGGTGAGGCCTCATACACAACAGGAGAAGCCACAAATAGGGCCCTCTTACCCTGCTATGAGTGAGCATGTCATCAGAAAAAGACAAACATACCCAACAAACTATTTGGGAGGAATTAATTCAATTTTATTTGACATAATAAGCACTAAGAATTATTAATACTGCTTTTCTATGTACCGAATACTACAGGGTTAGAAATGTGAGAACTACAGTAGTAGGAGGAAACAAAATACCAAATGGAAGACTTTTAAAATGCAGGATTTCCAGGAATTCAGGTGCTGTAGTAGGGAGTCCCTGGAAATGCTCATAAATTAATTAAATATGTAAAGCCATCACTCCAGGGGCATCATTGCTCTATAATTTTTTCCTTGCTTATAATGCAAGGAGATGAAGTATCTGAGCCTAGTTTGGGACTAATAATTTCTAAATAAAAAATAAATATGTCAAGATTTCATAAATAGAAAGGAGAGCATGGCACTATAAATAAGCTTTAATATCAATTTTATTGTAAAGTTTATCTGGTCGGGCTCCTGGCTTTTACAGAATGCTCCTATTACTATTATACATCTGGGTGCATTAAAACATGCCACTGGAAAAGGGACTTGCTTTATGTCCTGAAGAACTCCTGAACCATTGTTTGTGGAGTAGTCTCTGCAACCCTGCGGCACAGCTCCTCTGAACCAATTGCCTGTGAAAGTTTAGCAAACATCCGTTGTGCTGCATCTGTTCAGAGCAGGTTTTTTTGGACTGCACAACAGGCGTGTTAATCTGTGTGTGCTGCTGCCTCCCTCCCCTCCCCCCGGATATTACAGCCACAGTCCTCAAATCTATACAGTATAGTTAGTCTGAAGAACTCCCATGATACCTCCTAAACTCTGGCCAAAGATGTGTGAGAACGATATCCCAACAGTCCTTGTGTACCAGACACAAAAAGGCATTGCCCAAGAAACTGGTCCACGAGTGCTGTGCTTTCTAGGGTGAGATGAATGACTATCAGGCTACCATCTACCCAGTAGTTAAGCAAAGTAATGCTTGTTTCATCTAGAGTGTAAAAGGTGCTTTGTTCAAGTCAAATAGGATCATGTATCAGCAACATACATTAATAACTGATAACACATAAATATCCAGTGTATTTAATACTATCAAACTAATTAGGTGTTGGTTTGCCAGGAATAAAGGTGAGGTTTAAAAATCCAAGATGACACGATTACCTGAGTAAGACATTCTTGTTCATCCTGAACACAGGCTAAAAGCATAGGTGACTGAGACAAGTCACCAGGCTGGAAGCCAAACTCATTTCATGCACTAAATTTGCAATGAAAATTCTAATGAAGCCATCTTGACGAGCTAAAACAGTGTTAATACGTCCAGAGGTCTTCAGCTCACTCTGGAAGTGTTAACTTGAAAGGTCACTCAGTGCATGGAGCATGTTACCGCTAAAGCTAGCACTGCAAAAATTTCCAAACCGCCATGAAATTTTGGTAGTCCAGATGCAAAAAACCCCAACTAAAGCCAAAACAGAACCCCCCCCACCCAACAAACAAAGAAACAAGCCAAAAAACCCAAACCAAGTCAAAACAAAACCCCAAACCAACACAAAACAAAAAAGCTCCTCCCAATCACTTGCCACCCTTACTGTAACTGTGCTGAAGAACGTGCCTGTTAAACATGTATTAAACATATTGTTAAACATTAAATGTACCTTCTCCACTCAGGCAAAGAAGTTCTTCCATGAGCCTGAAACACTGCATGTAATAACCTTTCATTCTGTGTGAGAGAGCTGGTGTTAAGAGCTACATTTGCTCTGGGGAGAAGAAATGCTCACTTTGAAGCCAGGCTGGTTACCCTATTTTTCTTCCTACACCACAGCTTTCAGATTGCAGCTAGAACTTGAAGGGAGTTGTTCCCACAAGCTCTTCAGCCCAATGTCTCCACCCGAGAGGTTTGAGTAAATAGCAGAAGCTCTGGATATTAATCAGATGGAAAAGATTCAGCCCTCTTTGCTAGGTCTGAGTTCAAAGGCAGCCATGGCTGAACAGCTAAATCAAGATCACTATCTGCATATGAGAGTAGAATGGAGTGTTCAATAATAATGAACTGCTCACCCTTACATACTCATTTCTAGATGTGTAGTAGATTGTAAGTGGAATCCAGTTGAAGAAGTCCATGTACCATTTTAAGTAACACTGACAGAGGGGAAGTCTGTTTTAAATCTTCTTTCCTCACCTTCCTGTTCTTTTTCAACGGCATCCAGATGACACCTTGGACCTGACCTCTCGGTACCAGTGCTCAGCCTGGAAGACCACTGATGCCGCAGAACATACCACAGAGCAGAGAGCTCAACCTACACCACTCAGATGCACGAAAGACCTCTTCCTCCTTGTACACGCAAAGACCCAGAGCAGCCTGTCATCATGAATAGTATACATTATCCCTTCCCAATATGCACTTATCAGACCTAAGTTTTATTACCTGACATTGTGCCCAACGCACAGGTTACATCTGTGCAGCTGTTGGCAGGGACACTCAAGCAAATTCAAGTACATACACCCATGCTGCAGCCACATTTTGCTGCATTACACCCACAGAAAGCACGCTGTGCCATGATGAGCTTACGTATAAATGGGCAGAAGTCAGGGACAAAGAGGATGCACAAAGGGAGGATGTGTCATCCGTAGACATCAAAGCAGCTCAGTGCCAGTGCTCAGCTGAGAGCAGTGGTGCCTCTGAAAGACCTACTGCTCAGTGACAAATCTGTTCACCTGTGCCATTTCTGGGTCACAGCATCCATGTCTGTGTCCCCTTGTATAGGCACAGCCCTAACTCCTCACCAGAAAGGGTACTCCCCTTGTTAACTGATGCTGGAATACAGCTGGAGCCGGCAGCTAGGGTGTGCCTGTACCTCCCTCTGTGGAGTTGCCTGTTTTATTATCTGCAGAACAGCACACCTGGGAAGATGAGCCAAATAAGTATTAGATATAATCAGATACTTTCTGTCTTCAGGTGCCACCCATGTGCACACCTTCCCTACAAGCTGTGGAGTGAACCTGCTAACGATTCTATTAATAACGAGCAGTTTAAGTAGGTGAACTGGATGAACTTGTGTGAAAGCAAAACCCCAGAAGTAGATCAGTTGCTCTGTTCAAAGCAAAGAGATAACTATCCCAGGCTGCAGGCAACTCCCCCCCTTCCCCCCTTCCCACCTCCTCCTTTGGGACATCTCCAGGCATGTCCAGGGTGGTTCAGCCAAGAAAACAGACATTTAATCAGTGATTTTTACATTTTAAAAAAGAATCACAAAGCCACCAATGACCCTGGGAAATGCTGTGCCAGAACGTCCTTTGAGGACTCTCCTTTGTATTCATCTTCACTGTAGATGACACTGTTAACGGACAAAACTAAAACTGTTTGCTCCTCAGGAGGTTGCATCCCCCTGTTTCTCACCCTCTACCTGAAGTCCTAATCTACCTGCAGTATCACAGCCAGCTGACTAATATCACACAGAGGGGACTGGCTCCAACTGAGAACAGAGCAGCAGGGGTGCGAGCAACGCTAAGACACATATAGCCTCTTGCACACAAATCTAGTTGTTGACTGCAAAAGAAAAATACTAGATCACACTACAGAAAGTCCACCATTCCCTGGGGCCCTTTCCTTTCTGATGCAAAGTCTGAGATTTGTGTCAGTGCAGTGAAAAGCACAGGGTGGACTCTGGAGTGTAGCTTTGTTAGTTGGTGACTGTGCCATTCACAGGCAACTCAAATTGGAAAGGAAAAACGAAGCATCATCAGATACTGTTCTATTGAAAGGTGGTTTCATTCTCCAAATGGAGCTTTGTATGAAAATTCCAGATTCACTTGGTACTAAATTATATCATTTAAAAACAAATATTACACCTTTTGCAAACTCCGAAGGGAAAAAAAGTAAGGCTGGATAGGTAGACACCTACCGAGTGCTGCTCTGTCTCTGTGCCATTCACTGACTGACAGCTGATAATTATCTTTGTTTTAATGTCACTTAATGTTCTCTCCCTACCCACATCTAACACCTTAGTTATTCTCCTCCTGTACTGACATATACTAGGAAAAGGAGGGTCTCAGAAGAAGAGGCAAAAAAGGAATGTACTGCTTCAGTAATCTACAGAGAAAACTTAAATTTTATTTATTCCTTAAAACTGTTAATCTGCCAGCTAAGAAAACTATAATTAAAGCTTTAAACTTTACAGAAGAGTGTAAAAAGTGAGTAAAATGACTAGCCCTAGATATAAATGAATTTAGACAGGGTTTATTTTTTATGTGGAGAGCAGTGGCACTGAGCATTCCTAAAGATCAAGGCTTTTCTTGATTTTCAGCACAAGGAACACCATTTATTTCATTGCCTTGAAAAAGTACTGAGGAGGCCTAAGCTTTCAGATGAAGGAAAGGCAGTGAGAGGCAAAGGGATTTCCTATTATTTTCTCAGAGTGTGGAGTGCAAGGAGGGACTCCCACTCCCCCTTCAGCTTTTCCCTCTTCTCTGGAGTTCAGGTGTCTCCTTTCTGCCATCTTCCGTGTTTCCTCTAATGAGAGGTGTGTTTATAAGTTAGCTTTCCTTATGCTGAAAATCAAGAAAAGCCTCAAATCTATCTGCTTCCCACCTGACCCAGAAAACAAACTGAAAGCAACCATAAAGTCACCAACTGTTGTAACATGGCATCTGACAGTGCCTCAGAGCCTCTTCTTAGCAGACTAACTTTTGCCCTGATTTTAAATTATCTTTTTTTTTTTTTTTTTCCTTTTTCACTTGTATTTCAGAGAATGCTTGTGTTTTACACCAAGCAGTCCAATCAGCAGTTTGGGGAGTAATAAAATAACTCTGAGGTGTTACATACTCATACTTCTAGTAGCTTCTCTGAAGGGAAAAAAACCCCATCATGCTAATTTACTGAACTTTTAGTATGCAGACGGATTCTGGACAAAAAGGATCCCACAGCAAATCCAGTTGGGGTCTCAGAGGGAGTTTTCTATTTTGTATAGTTCTCTACGTGAAATAAGACAGTATTAATTTCAAATTAACATCCATATGGCAGAGTTGTTTAGATTCTGGAGGTTTCTGCTTATCATTATGGGTAAAAATTTCAACAGCTTTTAAAACAGTTAGCAGCCTAAAGCCCGTTTCAAGAGGGATTTTGCTGTCAGCAGCAAGGGTTTTGAAAGCATCTGTGCAAGGTGAAGGTCCCCTCCCCAGTGTTTTTCAGCAGGGCTTCAAGTGCTCTGCCACTTAGCTGGCTTCCCAGCTAACAATTTCAAAGTCACTTAGAAGTAATAAAAAATCTTAAAACGATGCAATAAATACTGTAACTGCTGTCTAGTACATACATATTGGAGTAACCAGAGAGAAGAGGCCAAAATTCATAGAAATATAGCTTAAAATTAAGTTACTTTGCTTTGGGAACTCTGAGATAACACAAATAAAATTAATGTAAAACCAGAGCTGTAATTCCTCTGTGAAAAAGGGACAGATTAAGGTACCGCTCAGAGTATTTACACATTATTTAGTGCATCAGGAAAGGAAAGCAGGAGACACCAGCACGAAGTCATGTAGAGGGATCCCTTAATACTGCAGTAAAGCAAACTGTATTTTGATTTCTGCATTGGTACACTAACATCATCCTTCCTTTCTCAGTCTCCTACTCTTAACTAACATCATTTTCACCTGGAGAAATGTTTATATTACTGCAGTGATGTCTCTGAGCTCTCACACTGAGATCACACTCAGTAAGGCTGACCAACCCCAGTCCTCACATACTCCACACACGCTAGAGTTGGCTGCAGCACTCTCAGTGCTTTCTCCACCTATATCAAGCTCTTCAAAATAGTCTCTCTTCTCAGGTCAGGGCTTAGCATTCCCCCTTTGTGTTAGGAAATGATGGATTCTGGCTCCATTGTCAGCATTTTCCTGATCTCACTATTATACCACAACTCTCTTCTTATGCCAGTGCCCACATGGTTCCATGGTGCTGTCCTGCAGCCCATTTATCTGCCATGCTATTCAAAAAAAGTATCCAAAATTATTTTTCTTTTTCCTCCGTGTGTCTGTGCACCAAAAAAAAAGCAAAAGGCATGCCTCATTCTTTGCATGAGGATGCGTATTCACTGATGGCATCTTTTACAAACATATCATGCATTCCACCTAAAGGTGCTGTGTGCTCTGAAAGAGACAAATGTATTAGCAGTCTTCAACCATAACTTTAGAAGTCAGCATTTGACTATTTTTGCATTTCTTCCATGCTGTAGTTAGACAACTCCCAATTCTATGGGGAAAGGCAAGACTATAAAATGCCAGAGTTCCACTCTGCTGAAATAACATTAGTGAAATATCAAGTCCTTTATGATGTCATGAGGGATTCTTTAATGTGACTATAGCCTCCTAATGACATCATAAAAAACAACTGCAACATCAGAAAATAGCCAAGGGTCATCAATCAGCCCATCCTCTCCCCTGCTCACCAGGGGCAGCAGCCCAACTTGTTCCTATCTGCTTTTTATGATCAGTGCTGTCCGCTGAATAGCACACAGAGAAGAGACTAATAATCATACGAATACCAGTGAGAGAGCTCCATCATCACCTGAAGTGTTCAGTACACCTGAGGGAAATTCGGGTGCTGTAGCCTGAAGAGTTTGCAAGTTTAGCATGTAGAAAAGACAACACTACTCCCTTAGAGGTGACCTGTCATTCTTTGAGCAGCAGACAACACCAGTTAGCAATGCAGTCATTTTTAAAATGTGGGGAGAATGGGACAAAAATGTAATTCTTTGGTTGCTCTCTTCGTCCTTTAGCCATAGGCAAAAGCTTTCTGCATGTTGCCCAGATACCCATCTGCATGTCCCATATTACAAAGACCACAGTGAAAGAAGGCTTTGCATCCTCAAATTGAAATGGGTCAGAGTCACAATGAGATGCAGCGACTGCCAAATCCTCCAGCAAGAATGGAAACAACCTCCTCTACATTTGAAAATGCAATGCCTCAGAGTTAAAGCCTTATTATACTCTCTTAGGAACACTTGGAAGTTTTCCAGGGTTGGGGATGTGTCAAGGAGTTTCCCAGACTTTCAGAAAACAAAGTGACAGATACGGCGGTCACTAGATGTTTCACAAGCACTTTTGGAAGGTGTTTAAGATAGAGCTTCTGCCAGTGTAGTGCTGACCAAAGAGGATTTTTGCCAGAGAAGAGAAAGGATCTGGTTCCATACCTTGTTCCTCACAATTTTACAAATGTTTATGCAGTGTGCTCCTGAGTGGGCAGGCTGTAGTCAGGGTACTTTACAGTGGGGCTGTTGAAAATTCAACTTAGATATCCTCAAGTGTGACTACTGTTAAGAAATTGCAACACCAGAGCCAGGGCAGATAATTTCCAAGTCAGCATTAACTACAGAGAAAAGGAGGAGGCAGTGCTGCTGACAGTTTGGATAAACAGACATTCCATAATTTTAATCTCTGTGTAACTCTGTTATTTCCAGATTATATAATCCCATTCTTGAGAGAGGGTTATTTGAGCAGACTGTCACACTGAATAAACACATTTGCCGCATATGTTAATTGCGGTAGAAAGCTGTTAAGCAAATAAGCTTGTTGCGCCGAAATGTTATTCTTTTAGCAGGTCTGCTCCTTTCACGGATCTCCCAATTCACAAGCCATGCTTTCAGAATGCACATTTCAGTTTAAAGCAAAGAAATGTGCTCACTGAATTGATCAATTTTTTTATCATGTTGACTTTCGGTTAAAATATAAGGCATGGTGTGCCACAGATGTCAATTCTTTTAAGCAGGTTTAGTTTCACAGCAAGATTTCAATGGAAAGATTTGAAACTATATGTGGAGATGGGCTAAAAAAACTGTGTTTTCTTAACAGTTATTAGCATTAATGAACCCTGCAGCATACTGCCTGACATACACGATTCTAATACTATCAATTTACTAAGTTCTTTTTATCACTTCCTTCAGGGTCTATATTCTGTGGAAAAGCATCTGTGTTACAATCTAAGCATGGATCATATTTATTGTTACTATTTGTTATGTAATAAAATCCCCTTAGCTGCATGTTATTCTTAAAAAACAATCTGGGTTTTTGATCACGTTTGTCTGATTCAGGGAAAAGGGGAGTATCTATTATACACAGGGAGGGAATACTGGTTATCACGGTGCTTCTAAATTCAGTTTAGTTTTGTTAGACAGGCGAGGGAGGCCGAAATGAAGAAGCCTACGCAAATCAGAATACGCACAATCTGACACAATCACCGAGTCTGCATCTTTCTTTGGTGAAATCTAGTAACAGCTGATAGATTTCACATGCACGTTAGGAGCATCGGTGGTGGAAATCTGAGAGCAGACTGGAAATGTACTGGTTGTAAAATGGTCATCGACCTCTCTTCCGAACATAAATTTTTCACGTCCAAACCGAAATGCTAATTAACAATTCAATGCATCCAATTCCAAGCCAAGAGCCATCCTAGGGTATTTGATGTCAGTTTTCAAGGGGAAAAGGGAGTTCCTCTGACAACCTCTGGTTTTTGAAAATCTGATCTTTGAAAGCCTAAATTTGCACAAACTCATGCCCAAAGTTTAAAAAGAAATAAGAAATGTGGCCAAATACATGTCCCCAGGATTCTTCATGGGATCAAAACAAAAAATAAAAAAATCCAGAGGTGTATGTATGCGTACCACGCATGGCTTTCTTACCTATAATAGGTGCCCAAGCATTCTCAATCCATATTCACCAAAGTTTTGTTCCATCATCCCAGCAAAATCCTCTTAGTTCTGTTTTTAGTAAACTTATGCACCCATGTCATTTCACTTGCTCATCAGGATCTTAGTCACACTTGTGCAATAGTGTCAACCATATCCTGAAGGCACAAGAGAGCTTGAGGTATTTCTGCAATTAGAATTTACAGGGGAAAAAAGAATTTCCTCATGATGCATAAAATCTCAAATTTAATTCACACTCTCAGAGAGTGGCCAAGAAGACCATTTTGACAATGGTAACCACTCTGCTAATGTCAGTGGACCTGACTCTCCAGGAGAAGATGAGCTAAGTGAGGCCAGGTCAAATTCACATAATTACTTCTCAGAGCAGAAACACATTTCAAAAAGCATATGTAAGCAGTTTTAATTTCTCCTTTTGACCATTTCCATGTATTATCAATGTATGTTTGCACTTCATGTAAAAGTCAAGATAAACTGAATATAAAGAAACTACTCAAAGCAATCTCCTTTAACAAGCAACCTGCATGAAAATGTTTCCTTAAAGTACCTCTAAACGAAACACATTGAGAAAATAAAGAACATCATGATCTGCAAAAGCTGTATGCTTTCTTTCCATATACTGCTTAAGCACAGCATTCATAAACTGGAAGCATAAAAAAAAGTCCACCCAAACAGCTTTAGGGTGTGACAGAGCCAAGACAGAGGGGATAAAAATGGACTAAACATGCAGGTAAGGAAAACAAAGACTCGAGAAGGTATGTGAGTTTCAGAAACTCAGCAAGGCCTCTTCACAATACAGCACTGTCCAGATGACCTGTATAATATCAGCCAATGCATGAAATGAACTAAGACTCAGTTCTGTCAAATGACTCTCTCTGTAGCTGATCTTATGCAAGCTAGAAGTCTTCCTCTTACATAAAACCCAGCAAACTAGATAGCTAATCCCACTAACATACCATGAGAAAGACTGGGCGATTGTTATCCATGATGAGCACTATCTACCTCAGGCAATAGAGCTTTTGTCTTAAATTCATCAAAATCCTGGGTCAGTAATGCTCCCCTGGCAGCCTGCAGTATAACCTTAAGCAACCTGGTCAAACTTCAAAGTTGATCCAGCTTTGAATGGGGGTTAAGCCAAATGCATCTAGATGTCCCTTCCAAGCTGAATCAACCTGTTTTACCACCATGCAAAGGTGGCTGAACACAGATGTTCCAGAAAAAAAGGGATGGATCAATTTGTGATGCTAGGCAGCTCCTTGCTCAAGGTGCAGTTTCCTCATGAACCAAGCCGTATATAAGTTAACTTATATCCAAAGGAGATTTGAACATTAATATAATTTAATAATTTAACTGATGCGATTACATGTGCAATTAACACAAAATCTCTTTCAAGTCTCTACTGTTCCAGCAGTGTACTGTCTTTTCCATACAGTCCCACAGCCACGGTCAAGCAACTGTAGGATTTAATTGCAAAACTCCCTTACTCTGTCTCAAGTGACATACTTAGTATGTGCTAAAGCCTCATCCTACACTGCCAACCATAGCATCAGCAAGGTAGCATCCTCTTCTGTAATACCACTGTCTGCTTCTCAGCCAATGAGACAATCCCTTACATGCCACTAACTATGCATCCAAGAAGCTGAGGGAGGCAAGTGAAGCCGGTTTCCTTGAAAACTGGTTGGCAGACTCCTGTTTCAGAACAAACGCTGTCTACATTTTGCCTTGGAACATAAAACCAAATTGTGGGGCACTCTAGTTCAGTTAGAAAAGGATTTGCTGTAGTCAGGGATGCCTGGGTACTAAGATTCATTATTTATTGGGTTTGGCAAGATTTGTCTTCCCTTCTCTCAGTCCTTCGGTTGTGTTGAACACTGTTTCAAATGCTTAAGTTAAAAATGAAAAATGCCAGGCAAGCTCCATGAGAAAAATTTCAGTAAGTTTTCCAACCCTTCCCACCTCCATCTTATCCTGTATTTTTAACTCCAAATTGAACTCACTGTCACTCACTCTTCTCAATACTGTGTAAAGAACCTGGCTAGCTAGCTACATTTGTAGGCAAACCCTGTAATTTCACACAACAGTTCCCAGGAAATAATTTTCTTGAGGTCATTTTTACACTATTTTCATTCTATATGTAAAAGTCGAGTTAATGATATCTGTGTCTGTGGCTCTTGTCTTAACAAAGCCCAGGGATTCAGATCGTAGCTGGACCATCCTAGATTTGCTTGTGCTTCAGACCCCAGATAAGTAAATATAGTTAGTAGAAGGCGATGCAAAGTGCTGAACTGGACTCATGTCTTGGGTACTGCTTACATTAAAGCATTTTAGCAGCACATCTGGGAGTGGACATGTAGAATGGAGGACCTGACAGCAACATTGTACATATCTGAGGGGTTTCTTTTTCATCTGTTTGTTTGAAACTTTGGACTGGCTCTAGTGTGGTCCCCCCAGGCAAGATACCACTTGCAGCTCATCATCAGCACTCCTAGAATGCGTCTTCCATTTCAGTGCTATCTGAGCGGAATCCAGGTCAGGCACACCAAGACCAACTCAAGATGGATGATACCAAGACACAGGAACTGTAGGCAGCCAGGACATCTCAACTGAAAGCCCACCACTGATCCCAGCTAAAACACTAATGCTGATGCAGCATCAGAGAGCAACAGCTGTTTGTACGTAAATGAAGTGCAAATGTGGTTTTGCATGCTTCTAGGGCCTGTCCTCTGGCCGCATTTTAAAATTTGCATCATCCAAAAAGGCTTTCACAGATATAAACTGCTGTAATGCCTGGGTACTGCACAAAGTGTAATGGTGGACATTTAGGTGAGTAGCTGGCTACCTGAAGCTTTCTCATTGCAATGTTTTCATCTTCCTGCTCAGATAATGTAATAATTACAGGTTGAAAAGGACTCATTATAACTTCACAAGTCAAAGGAAACTAAGAACAATCATCACACAACTCTAACAAACTAAAACCCCCCTGACACTACTACTGCTTACCAGAGTTCACAAGACAAGAGATATGCGAAAAAGCTAAAAGGACATGAACAAGTAGTAGCACAGATCCAGAAGAGAAAAAACACACACTGCTAAAATGTGGAAGAGTATCTGCATATGAACTCCCGGTGAGAAATACAGTTTTATTTATAGGAATAATAGTTTGCAAAATCTTCTGTATTCTTCAGGACTTGTTTCCAGAGCAGCATGTGAGGCTGAGGATCATTAAAAGTTTCCACCAGCTGTGGGATATCTCCTGTTGAAGCACAAAATATAAATTGGTCTGTGACAGTAGGAGAGGCAGCAGGAGCTGAAACACACTGCTGGGTGTTTGAAATTCATAGGTCCTGCAGTTCTCTTCTGTTCTTGACTTGAACCTTGATTTTAATTTGTTTTCCCTCCGACTTCCTATTAGGTCAAGCTGTTATTTGCGTTCAAAATCAAAGAAGGAAAACTGAACAATAAGAACACAAAATATTTTATGTTCTTATGCATATGCAGGACTGCAGAGGGTGCCAAGACCTTGTGTGCACCAGGTGAGCAGAACTAAGGCTGGACTGCAAATCTCCTCCAAGATCCTACATGCACAAGCCCTGACAGCTGCTTCTGCTCTACCTACAAGTACAAAGCCCAGTGCTCCACTACACCGGAGATCAGAGAAACACAGCTGTATGTGGTTAGACAGGACTGAAGGTCTACACGTATATGTTAGACAAATATGTGTCTTGGGGATTTTTTCTCTCTACTGCCACGAAAGGTTATTGCTGACAGCTGTATATGAGAAATTATAGTCTGTGTAGCAATTTTAAGGAAACCACATGAAATCACATCACAGCTGTAATGGCAAAAAAAGCGATTTTTTTTTTTTTTTGTAATGGAGCTTATTGCATAGGACTTAACGTCACATTAAAAATACTGTCAGTCTTAGATTTTCCTATTGCTTGAACAGGTAAAAATCCAGCCAAACTGAAGGAACCAATATGACACCTGCAGTGATCCTAAAAGTCTATTCTGAGAGGGAAAGTTGCATGCCCTACACCCTTAGTTCAGTATCTATGGTAGGTGAAAAAGTGGGACATGTGATTACTTCTGGCTTTCTTACTTTTTATTAAGTCATGTGACTTCTTGACAGAACTGAAGGATGTGATCACGAGGTAACACTCCTTAAGCGTCAGTTTGGAATGTCTTATTCTTGGGAAAACTTCCATTAGAAAGAGAAGTGTGTATTGTGGGTCAAGACAGAGATTCTACTCATATAAGCTGTCATTTGTTTCCAGATCACAGTTTCCCATTCCTTGCTCACTTTGGGCAAACAAGGTACCCACTTGACTTTGCCTTAAGGCACTGCTGCAACAGATAATAAATATTAATAACAATTAAGAGTGAATGAACATGCAAGGCTAACTGTGGCCTGCCTCTAGCTGTCACGAATATGAACTTTGAAAATTTGTTGACCAAACCTAGCGTTGGTCAAAACTGTCATAACCGCGACAAACATTTATCAAAGATGCAGCAGCAACTTCTTGAGTCTTCCAGACTTATAACTATTGTCCCAGCTTTGCAAAGTGATTTCTCTTAGTGCACTTTGTTTTGTACATGAAAAAAATAGCAAATACTATGGTATAAAGCTAATGGGAATGTCTCTGTCAATGTACTGGTTTACATCAAACAAACCCCTCTGAATTCATGCCAAATACAAAGACAAATGTTTTAATGGAGATCCTCATAATCTGTGAATACAACTAAAAGCTAATGCCACTTGCCTTTTATTCGTGTCAGTAATCAGTACTCTCTATGCAGATGGCAAAACCCTGATAAGTCTTTATTTGATTATTAGTGAATCTAGATCGGATATGGGCATCTTATTCAAAGAAGTATATAAGATAGTTGATACTGTCTGGCCTTTTCTCCCTATAAACATTTGTCAATTCACTCACCATCTGCTGTTCTGTGTATACACATGCTCAGACTAATGTTAGCTGAGGTTGCAATATAGCTATGTTAAATTTTATCTGATTTGTTGGATGATGGTATTTCTAATGGAAAACAACATGGTAATTTCAGAATGTTACTGATTAGATGAAAATGATATTGCATCAAAGTTACTTCCTTAATTTATTCTGAAAAAAATAAGAAGGATTTCTCTGTTAAGATGCTTAATTAAAATCTATCTCTCTCCATACAAAATCTATACTTCAGGTCCCGCATGTCATGTCTGAAAAGAACAAAGACTGATTAGCATCTTTTACGCTCTGCTTTTCTTTTTGTCACTTATACATTCATTACAGCAATTCCAGCCAGGTTTAGAAGGTCTGAGAGAAAGTGTGCTATTATATGGACTGGCTGAGCACAGACAGAAGAACAAAAGAATGTAGCTGAGCTTTTTAGGTTTATAGAAAAAATGAGGGGAGTGCTCAGCGTCCAGATGGAACTGGGGGTGGGGTGTGATGAGGAAAACCTCCTTCTTTGAGGGCATCTGAAAGAAACACATCACATAAATAACGTACAGGAACTGATGCCAAAGTCAAATGGCTCCATCAGTCTCACAGGGTTTCAGGGTTCCCTCCCAACCTCAGAAATAAAATAGGAAAAAGGACAATCTGAGCACCAGCAGTATGGTGTGCACACATGTGCACAGAGACACACACAAATCTATGCACTCTCACAAACAGGGCGGTAAGAACCACAATGGAGAAAAAAAAAAAAATTCCCTCTCTTTCTCAGTGAAGCAGTGCATTACATGTTGCTGAGTTATAAAGGAAAGGAGAAAAAAAAAAAAAAAAAAAGCACCTTCCTGGCCTTTAATGCCTCTTTCTTTAATGTATTACCTACAGAGAACTCTAAGATCACTGAATATGAGAACCTTCCAAATGTCCTGTTCCTGAAAAATTGTTTACATCAGCCCAAATATCCATCTAACTGTATGTGGTGCATCATTTAGCTGCAAACCAAGATGATGTTAGCTTAAAATAAGAAAGGCATATACTCTAAAACTCTTAAAATACTCTGTTTTACCCTAAACAAGAGAAGAAAGTCCTATCAATATTACATACTGTTACTTGCATGACTGGAAAGAAAAATAATAAGGTAATTAGCTACAAGTTGGGCAGAAGACCTGGTGTAGACCTGACATTCGCTTTTTATAGAAGGTCTAAGTCTGCCCTTGCTTACAAGAAGGCTTTTCCTGCTGCAGACAAATGTAATCCATGGCAATTGCAGTGCTGTACACTGAGACTCATGATCGGCTCCTCTTTACTGCTACACCTTAGCAGATTCTAAGAACTAACTGGTGGCTGGGTTTGGGAGCAGTGTGCATGAAACCCACTCCCTTGTAGTAATCCCTATCAAATTTTCTGACAAGGTGCCCCAGGGCATCCTGAACATATGTACCACAGTTTCCTTATCTAAGAAGCATGTCTGCCAGCAGGAAATGTTAGATGAATTTGGGGAATATTTTGGTATGTGGAATAGAGCTAGAAAAATGTGTATTTTGCTTGCCTGCCTGGGGTCAGCTGGCCTCCTCTCAAGCCTGCTTCCAGCATTCCGGGCATGTCATATAGGAGCTGGGAGCACAGAAGATTTTTCTTGAGTGTTGCAGGCAAACACTAAGAAATTACTTTTACCTGCTCTCCCCACCAAAAACAGACTTGGGGAAAGGGAAAATAGCAACGAATCAGTGTCCCCCTTGCAGTGCCCATTTTCTTTGTATTTGTTAGTCTAAATGTGCTCCAGAGTCAGTCATCCTTGGAGTCAGAGCTCAACTCCAGCACAGTGCTGGATGCTGCTCCAACAGGTGCTTGGATTGGCAGACAAGATCCAAAGATGGGAGAAGCAAGCAGTGGGATTAGCTTTTGCTAATGTGTGTCAGTATCACTTTGACCCAGAACAGAGATCAGCAGCCAAGCTATTCATAAATCCAGCCAAGTTCCTTTTAGTAATTCTCCAAAGGAGCTGAAAATATCCTTGGTACCCCAGCTCTGGGTGCAACACAGATTGCCCCAAGCATCCATCAACTCACTTTATTAAGCAACTGTATCAGACTTCAACTCTCTTTTTAGATCAAACTAAAGTATATACGTGAGACAGTTCATTTAAGGTGTTACCTCTTGTTCTTCTCACTTAGCACTTGAGAGATGTGTGAAGAATAGCTGAGCAAGCTACTGAGCTTCTCCCAGGTCCTAGATTGTGCAGGGTACAGAAAGCTTCCTGTTCTGCTCATCACCACAGATGAATTGAGTACAGGGTACTGCCTGAGAACAGACAGGTGAGAAGGATCAGCAAGCAGAAAGCAAGGCTGTAGTCAGTACTGTTAGCACTACTTTTCCCTTTTTACTGCTCCAAGACAGGGCATCTTTACAAGGCCTCTGACTCCCAGAACTTGCATATGTCTAATCTGAAATCGGGGAAAGGTGTTCAACAGACAAAGTGGAGAGACAAGCTGTTGAATATTTTTTCTTTCATCACTGAAGGATTCCCTGCTGGTTGTAATCAAGGTCCATAAACTTGCAGCTACAGTCAGTCTGAAGGCTGTGATCCCAATCTCATTTATTGCTCCCAAAATCAACCATATGTACACATCCACTTGTGTTCTGATCTACTGTGCAAGAGCAAGAATTATATGAGATCCACTTGGTTAACTTTTCAATGTCATGATGTGATGATATAGGCAGGAGCTCTAACCCAAAAGACACAGGAAAATGAACTGGATAAAGCTCTGCACACAGCACCACACTGAAAAATGATCCTGAATGGGTCCCTGGGGAATAAGCTGAACTACTTAATAGATGTCTTTGTCTCTTAACTTACACGATGAAACTTCCACTTAGTATCTGAGCAAAGTACAACGACAGTCATAAGACAGCCTTCCTCTGACAAACACACACCCTAAAATTCAAGAAATTTACATAGTAATGTAAATGTCATTTAATATTTGTTTCTTTAAAAAAGCAAAGTGAAGATAAAAAAGTAAATGTCTTAAAACTGAAGTAAATGCAACACAAAATTTATATGATCTACAGTCCCTTATAGACAACAATTTATTCTAGAAACATGGCATCTAATATTGCTGCACTACATTTTTTATACATATGCATATAAAGCTCAGAACATCTATTGTCTGCTAAGTCATTGCTCATTTAATTGGTTTGTGTTTAACAAAGTGGCTATTTCTCAGTGGGGACTAACCACATGCCAGCTATGAACTTTAAAGTAAAGCCAATTATTACTTAACAGTAAAGAAACAATCTGTAAGACATCTTAAAGAATGCAAATATTCATTATACACCGCTGAACAGAAATACACAAATAGAAAAATGGCAGCAGGCAAAGTTTTCTTGCACAGAGAAGAAAAATATGCACAAACCTAGGTTTCCCTCCACCTTCACAGAAGTAATGGTATACTGAAGACACAGGCTTTTTTTTTTTCTCTCTCATCACTAAGAAGGATACCTGATGGGTGTAATCAAGATCCATACACCCATGGTTTCAGTCAGTGTGAATGGCAAGATGCCAGGACTGGCCTTGTTCAGTGACACTAGTTTCAGACTTATGGTTGGCATCGCACACCAAGGCACTGCATTTCAGCCTGGGCTACTGATTCATATTTCTGATTTCATTTTGAGTTTCATTTACTTCATACCAGTATAAAGCAGTGAAACATTCAGATATACTTAAGCCGTTTACAATACTTTTCAGTAAATATAGAGTGGATGACAAAGCTGTAAGGCCAAGGTGTTTCACAGACAAGCAGTGAGAAAAGTACTCTCATAGCTTTCATTTCTCTTTATCCTCATCTCACAGGAACTGTCAGAAACCAAGTCAGTCTTGGAGAACTCCCTAGCATCTGTAAAACTTCTCTTTAGTATAGGCAATCAAGCAATATTTCACCTGCATAGTTGCATTCTCTGAGAATCCCACTTGCTTGCTTTCTTTGCCACATACACATTACTGTGATAATTCCTCTTCTGTACACTGATGATCTTCTTTTACGTATTTGTTGTCATAGGCTATGTACATCAAGATGTCAGTAAATGCCAGGGTAGGAGCAACAAGATAGCTATATGTACTTACTCTGTGTGATTAATAATGTAATATACTTGTGTATAATTTTACCTCTAAGTTATTACAAATGGTCTGAATATTTTCACTTCAATTATCCCTGAAGATTTCATAGTGTTTGCTTACTTCTAATGTAAGTCTTTTGATCTGTCACCATTTTTCAGTGGTGTCTAGGCCAGAAAACATCCATCTGTACGATTTCCCTTAAAACAGTAAATGCTTTTAAAGTTGGAATGGTGTATTCAGGATGCTAACTGGAAGACCTCCAGATGCGGGACTCTCTGAAATCAGTGCAAATGTAAGGGCATCAGACATGACTATGGAACAAGAAGAATAATGCTGATAGTAAGAGGGCTGTATGTGAGCGATTCCCAAGGTGGCCAATTGCACGTGCTTTCATGACAAAATGCCCAGCATTCTTAGTGCATAGAGCTCTGCAGCCTTTGCACCATGTCCTGACTACAGAGAGCTCTTCCAGATGACATGTTGGCTCATCTCCAGCACATCTTCAGATCAACTTAGCTGCTATCTTGACTGTTCATTTTTAAATGCACAGAGTAAGCTTGCTGAGGAAGGCACTGTGTTTTGTTTATAGACAAAATTTAGCATAATCTGGTTTCTGAGGGAATTAAAAGAAATAAAAATTTGCCTGATTTACTTTGCGGGTTTAGCATTTTCCATAACACAATACTCTACAGTAGTGCTTTTGGGAAATACTCCTAAGTTTTACTTTTTCCACTTTTATATTTCTGTCTGTCTGCAGCTTGCAATGCATCCCCTCTTCAGATGCATTAAGGCTAGTGACTTTTGCTGGCTTTGTGCAGATTTATGTTTGAGTGCTCTGTGGTTTATTTGCTCATTTGGAAAACACGGAGCAACAACAACAACAACAACAAAAGGTAAAAATAAAACTAATTTTAAAAAGTGTACATCGTAGAAATTAATTTTGTCTTGCTATTTGACTGCAAATGAGACCAAGAATTATAGTTATGACATGGAGTTTCCATGCCTGCATAAGTCTTTCTCAATGTTCACATCATTTATGCGAATTTGTAGTTCGTGAAGTTATGCTGAAAACAAACAACAACAAAAAAATCCCCAAACCTGGAAGATGTACCAGTGGGACCTCTTCAACTAGCACAGCCTGATCCTTCTTCTAATTCTCCAAGATCGTAACTCTTAGGCTTTTGGTTCCCTTCATCTTGAAACTATAAAAATCTTATTTCTATAAGCTCTTTTATTGTTACCCACATAGTCAGTAGTGTCATTTTCATTCATATCATTCTGTAAGGAAGTAAGAGGAAATGAACCAGACGGAACAGAGCTATAAATAAGATACAGCTACCCAGTTCCAACTGCAGATTCAACAGCATTCTTTTAAAGCCACAAAAATATGTCTTGGGAATTACAGGAAGTTTTCTTCTTACCGGAGTTCCAAGATTAGCTTTCCTGCAGTGGCCACCCTTTTCTTATCAAGTTATGTGAATAAAAGATGCTTTTGCTTAAAACTAACTCGGAGTACAAACGAAAGAGCAGGTTCACATGGCACATACACATTAGCTCAGGCTTGTGAGAAAAAAACAAAAACAAAAAAAAATCACAGAATTCTTAAATACAAAGGATTTCACTTAGAATTATGTCTTAATATAAAGAGTCTTCAGGCTAAAAAGGACAATCTCTCAGCGAACAGATTACCATTGGTTTCTTACAGGCTTGCTGTGCAATAAGATTATTATATTGCTGTAAAGCAAACAATGTGTAATACTAGCTACCTTTTTGTATGGAATTCTGAAAAAAACCAAACCAAACCAAACTAAAAAAGTGCAAAGCCCACAGGCAATTTTGCTGGACTGACAAAACACTGCAAAGATCAGCTTTATGTAAAACCTTAGGAACAAAATAGGCTGACTGGTGCTCTGCCAGAGACACGTGGGCAGTAGCTTTTATCCTTCTCTCCAGCAGCTGAACATAAGGGACCCAGTTCCACCCAGACTTGCCCATCTGTGGCAGTGGAGGTGAGGTGCTTATGCCCCAGCATGACTAAGCCACCGAAGAAAACACCACAACAGCAGATTTCAGGAGAGGGAGCAGGAGAACCACTCAGGTACATCACAGTGCATGCAGGGGAACACTGTGAGAGCTGCACTTCCAAGGAGGGAGACAGGGAGCAGCTTCAGCAGTTTCATGACCGGGCAAACATTTGATATCTTGATAATTAATGCAAGCCATGGATTTGCTAAAGTGCAACTAATGCTATTATTTTACTACCCTCTTGTAGCCATTCATCCTTTGAATTAGGGTAACCAGAGAGATCTTTAAGTCATAAGGAGCAGGTTGTGCTGAAATAAAGCATTAATGAAAATGAGAACTTAACAATCTAGAGAGAAACCTGCCTGTACAGCTAAAACCACAGGGGAGCAACAACAGGAACCGTATCTCACCTGTAATTAAAGTGCTGATAAGCCCAGGTATCGCTGCTCATTAATATTAAACTTTAAAAACAGAAGACGAGGAGGCAAACATGAAATAACAATAGAGTCTATCCTCTCTCCAAAGACACTTGCTCCTCACTTCCCATGTGGGACAGCTGCTCAAGGCCCAGGCCCAGCTCTCACAGACAAGCCAAAGAAGCAACACTTTTTTGGAAGTTTAAGGGAGAGGCATTTTCTGCTCTTGATAATTTATTCTGTGCTAAGAAGCTGGTATCTAAGGATGAGTCTTTTGTCATATCATGCATCACTGACAGACACTCTGGAATGATATTCTGCAATGATATTAATGAATGATTTTTTTTTTTTTCTGAGAACAGCAAGCTTCCAGGGGTCACACTTGTGCATCTATCTAACAATAGATGCAAAAGGCAAGCTTCAGAATCAGTCCCTCAGTACAGCATTGTTGACACTTTGTCCCCATGTCATATCACTGCCAGTCAGCTCTGGTTCCATATCACAGCAGCTCCTAGCCTGTGCAGGTTTGGACACACCTGCCTTGCTGAATGAGCCTTCTCCCCTCGCTTGACTGCATGGCCCTGGCTGAAAGGAACTGAAATCATGCTCTGAGCTGTGCTGTGCTTGCCATGAAAGGGAAGTGTGGCAGGTCTTCTCATAAACAGGGAGGACACCTTGAAATCATTCATGAAGTCAGTCAGTCAGCCCGAGAGCTCAACACATCAAGAAGGCTCACAGAAATTTTACACTCCTTTTCTGAAAAACATGCTTAACGGAGAAAAACAACTTGAATCCAACTCCTCCTTAGATGTCTGCCTCTGTCCACAGTTTCAAACACAACTTGTCTTTTGGCATTTATGAATCCAGCTGTCACCTGACCCTTCTCTTTACAAACCTGGTAGAGAAGATTATTAGTTAACAGTAGTGGTAGGTAGGTCCAGGTGTCTCAAAGAGATAATCATACTGGTACTTGAGCTCTCAGCCTATATACTTTTTCTACACAACAATCAAGTATGAATTCAGGAAACTAGCATGACTACCTGCCTGGGGCAATGAGCAGTGATGTTCCTGTTATCATGTTTCATGCAAAAAAGGCTAGGAGAAAAGAATTTAAAGAATATTCCTTTGCATATTCATCCATTTCTGACTGCTGAATGAATGCTTATCTAACTTTAAAATTTCCCTGATTTTGTGAAAACATACAAGCAGTATGCAAAACGTCTGTGAAAGAGGAAGCCCAATCAGATTGCATATACAGAGAACTAAATGGGGCAGAGCCAAGAGCCTCTCTCACACATGGTTCCATCCACCTGGTTGCAGGTGGCAATGCCCCTTGCATACTCTCAGACTGTGAGACAGCGCAGCACCAAAAACACCTTTCAGCAAGCAGTGCAGAGCACCCTGCAGAGAGGGTGCAGAGAAGCCTTACACTGCTTCATGCTCATACCTGCATACGTTGAAATTAAGCCCACTTCTTCATACAAAAACTGAGGAATGGTACGGATATTTAACAAAAACTTTATCATCTTTTGTTGGTATAAACAACTTTCTGGTTGTTTTATTTTTCACAGTGAAAAGATTAGAGATGGTGCTATGACTGGAATATCTAGACAGCATTTAGTGTCCAAGGATTCTGAATTTTAGTATTTCTCCTACCGCCTCTTTTATAGCAGCTGTTAACTATAATTTAAGCCCAAAATGTTAAAAGTAGTATACAGATTTAAGGATTCTTTCATACCAATTAGAAATAATTTCTAGCTGTACTTCAATGAATAGGCTTTTACATTTTGTTAGAGTGGAAAAATCACTTATCCACTGTAGCATAGGACATCTGTATAGATTTGTTTATTATTTTCTTTAATGGTATTGGCAAAGACAGAGTTAACACATTTCTGATAAATATATCTGCAGTTGTTGGAATACCAGCTTCTAAGAAAATTACAAGTTTAAGTATTCAGTTAAACCAAAGTTACAATTTAATTAACGTACTAGTAGAATATGAAAAGATGATGTCACCTCATCATTCATACGGCACTTGGAGGCATAAAGGAAGATCCTCTGACTTGACTCATAAGCAACCCAGAAATAGCATGATTGCAATCTCCAACACACGGGAAAATGCTAACATATGAAAGGCCAATCTGTGATTTTAAAAGAGTTTTCTTTCTACTGGTTTTAAACTCTATTTTCACTGCCTTTCTGAATGTGTAACTAACTGTGCATAAATAGAAAATATAATTCAGTATTGATAAAAAAGGCTTAATTATTTGATTTCAAAATTTTTATTGCCTGTAGTGGAATAATAGAGAACAATATCAAATATTCATTATCACACTAATTGGTGGCCTTGTCAAACACTAAGGTTAACCTAAAATGCAGAGTTAAATGATTTTTTTCTTTTACACATGTGATTTCTCTGCACTGTCTCCCTGAATTGTCTAGTCAAGTCAGTTTGTGTGGGCTGTGACCTCTTAATTCTCAGCAGGCCACAAGATCATGACCTTATGAAAATTGTTTCCCTTTTTTCTGCCACTGAGAATCATATTCTTAGGGTAGCAGAGAAGAAATTTTAAAGAAAACTATCACCATTTTTTAAAAAAACAACAACAAAAAAAATCCCCCAAACCCCACAACTATTAGATCAGAACAGAAAAGGTAATTTGCCCATCTTTACCTTGTATACATATATTGTAAAGATCTTTTCCTGCTCTAAATGATAAATTATCTTGCTTCTACCAGGCAACTGTGTACATCATCTCATGGTGTAAGTGGGTGCTGATAAAAGACAGCGGCAGCTTTGGATGTCATCATCTAGAAGACACCTACTAACAAAGAAGACCAAACTGTTGGGAAAATCATAGAACCATAGAACAGTTCAGGTTGGAAGAGACCTTGAAAGATTACCTGGTGCGACCTTTTGTGGGAAAGGAAGGCTAGATGAGATTATCTAGCACCCTGTCCAACTGCACCTTGAAAACCTTCAATAATGGAGACTCAACCACATCTCTGGGGAGGTTGATCCAGTGATTAATTGTTCTCACTGTAAAAAAAACTTCTTTCTTATATCAAGGTAAAAGCTCCCCCAGTGCAACCTGTACCTGTTGCCCTTTGTTTTCTCCATGTGGCTCTTTGTAGCTGTTGTTTAAGAACTGGAATACTGTAATGAGGTCCTCCTAAGACTTTTCTTCTATAGGTTGAGAAGGCCTAAGTCTTTCAATCTCTTCTCACAGGACACATTTAGACCAAAGGTCTGCAATGACCAAACCCATGTGTTTTTGAATCCTGGTGTCTTTTTTCCTCATTCTCACTCTTCATTCTAAATACTAGTAGCAATTTGGAAAAAATAAAAATAAAATTAAAAATTGCAAAAGCTACTCATAATTTGTGCAGTTCTCAAGTTGTCTGTCACTTTAACCAATAAAGTGATGTTTTACATCCAATAACTCTCTAGCAAAAAAAGCCCCAAGACTCTCTATTAATGATAGTGCAACTATATTGAGGATTTGCCTCCAAACCTTTCACAATATTCTGAAAGTAAAGCTGGCATTACTGAGTACTGGTTTTATCTTTATTAGTTTTTTTCTTTACTAGCTCTACTTCCCTCCCCCCCTGCTCCACTTCAGCATCAATATATAATCACATAAATTCATTTTACATTCAGCCTTTATGTTGTTCCCTGTTCCCTTTGGGCTGCTTCTAGTACCTCCCTACTTGCTGTTCCAGAATATATTATAAAAGCAATTTTGGCCAACTGCTCCCACAAGAGTGGACCCATATCGGTGTACTGCGTTGATCCAGCTGAATGAAGGAAGAGGACTCTATTTGTGTTTCCCTCGCTTGAGGCACAATGCTACTTCAAAGAAATTGCTTTCAAGTGCTTTATTTTGACTACAGTAATACGACTTCTATTTCCGTTGGGTTTTTTTGCCTTACAAAGATACAAAGATTTCCTTTGGAATATTAAAAAGCAAGTCTGAAAGAATTATATCGATTAGAACTGCCTCTCAAATGATCTACTAAAGACTCTTAACTTAAACCTTATTTGCTGTGGTATCATCAGTTAATATGCAGAGCGCAGTTTCAGCTCATCCTCGTGTACGCACTACACATGTAGTTTGCTTGGTTGCAGCAGGGATTAAAAATGTATGCATCTACAAATAACACAACACTTGTGCAAAAATTCAAGTCAATTAGACTCATCCACGCTACTTAAATGCATAAAGATATCAACACAATTTAGTTTGCTCTCTTTTTCACACGGATTAACAGGCTGGTGACCACTTCAGTACTAGGTACAGCTATTCTCTAAGTGGTTTAATACTGCAGCATCCCACATTTACGTGTACATACTGTAACTCTGCAGCAGAAATAAAGAAATCAGCTTAAAGCAAGCATCTGATATGACTGGAAAAAAGGCCAAAATATGCAGAAATGCACTTATGTCAAGTCAAGAGACTTGACAACTGTGACACCAGTTCATTAAATGTTTAACATCAGTGGTAGTCATTTGGGTGGGATTCTTTCCTCTTTTTGTTGCACAGCACATCATTGTTCTATTGCAGAAATGGTTTCCTTGTGGCCACCACCATTGTGTGCAGCATGTTAGTCTCAATCTGGTTGACAAAGTATTTAATAATTTTTATGAGGTTTTTTTTGGTGTGAGCTTTTCCACATTTATGGGGCTTTAATGTCCTTACTTCCACCTGCAAGAAGCCAGGCACCTTCCTCATATTCCTCAGAGCGCTGTAAAAACAAACTGTACCAGAAGGCAGGCTCCTATCAAAGGCTGGATTGCAAAATATTATCAGGTTGGAAACATGGTTGGAAACCTGCAGCTTGTAGTTATACCTATAACAGTACCAACTTACATCAGGTATTCCAGAATATACTGAGATCAGTGACAATAGTTGAGAGATTATCCTTATAGGGAAAATTATGTTACATGGATCTTTCTTTATCCCCTGAGCTATTTTGAGCTGAAAACGCACCTAGTAAGAAACATGGGATGAAGACTTACAATGTGTTATAATATGATGACTGGATGTAGAACCCTCACAGTTTTGTTTGTTTTAATTTTAAAATATTTTATGTTTGCTTTCATTCTGGTTTTACTTTCCCCAGTCCTGCATGCCAACTGATGATGTCTCACCATTTCTGGGCCAAATGGATAATACAGCTGCACAAGAGTCATGACATTACTTACAAATGTATACTGTGCTGTCATACCTCCATGCTGTCTCACCCCTGATAACAGTAGAGGTGAGCTTGCAGTACAGAACTCAGGCAGAACGTTGCTTCTGGCATATTCCACAGGAGGTGGTAATGTCAAGGAAAGCTTATTCTAGCAGGACAAGCAAGCCTGGCTCGCTTCTCGAATGTTGCAAATAAATGGTGAAACTGCATTATGACTTCTGCATTACTTTTATAAAACTGTCTTTGACAGGGCCATTGAAATTGAGAAGTGCTATTATTAAGATTTTACACATGAGGTTCTGAAATGCAGGGAGATGGTTTGGTTAACAGACAAAAGAAGTCAACAGGGATTTCCTGTTAGGAAGGAACAGAACTGCAGTACTGAGAATGACATGCTCACATTTCAAACATTGCCTCAGACTTCCCATGTGCTCTCATTTACTCTCCTTGGGCATTTGGAAGAATGGCTAGCAAATTGGCCTTCAGGTGCCAGCAGAAGAATTCTGGGGCAGAGACATAGATACTTGTTCTGGGACAGCTCCTCAGCGTTCTGTGTTCCTTTTGATAACAAGGGATTTTTTCTTTATCGATTGCTTTTTGCAATTGAGCTTACCAAGTAGAACTTCCCTCAAGTGATTCTTTCAACTAATCTGACAGAAAACTAACCTTGTTATATTTATTGACAGAACACTGAAATAAATATTATAGGTCTAGAGGGAATATTTCAGTTCATTTTTTGTTTGTTTGTTTTCAAGGAAATAACAAACACACTGTATTCCACTTGGTGCATTATGCTGGGAATAATCTGAAAAAAATGCTTATCTTGTTCAAAATGTATCTCAAAACCAGCTTTTTCCAGTCCCCAAAGAGCAGGTACCCTTTTGAATAAATCTGATCTTAAGAAAACAGGCAACTTGCAATTTTAACTGTTTCAAGAATTCTCCTTCTGTGCTTCTTCAGGAAATTAAAATAAACCAGTTCATGCTTTTATCTGCAGCAGTGAGAAGACGTGAAGTTTGGTGGAATGTAATTTGTTTCTTAGGGGACGGGTAGGGCTTAGTATCAGCTATTAGTAATCTAACACATTTCACTGAATCTTTCAGTATCCTTCACCTCTTGCCCCCAGTAGACTGCTTACTCCAAGGCCGAAACACTACCGCTCATAACTCTGCTCTGGAACCTTACAACAGGATCATTGATTTGGCAGAGAGTGGGCTGAACAATGAATAAAGTAAGAGCGTTCTCCTTAGAGAAGGAGGATGCAATGGAAAAGTGCAGCACCTGAATGTAGGGGAAGAAATTATTTAAAAATCTATGCATAGGTCTGAAGAAGAATATACGAAACTAAGCTGAATTTTTCTGTTTTGCTAAATACGGTACTTGGTATGAAAAAGCTTTTCACAAATAAGGCAACACTCAGATGCTTAAGTGAGACTGTCTCTCTTCAACAGCATGAACTGAAGAGCCACCACACACAATTTAGGCAACACACTAGTATTCAGTCAAATAAACTCCTAGGGCAGGTTCTCTGACATCCTAAAGATGATAATTTGAAATGATAATAATATGAGATGATAAATGCAAATGTATTACAGTGCAATGTCGCAAAGCTCCCCAAAACACTGTCACTTTCATTATCCAAATAGCCTGACAGTACCTATTTCACTATGAGGCTCTAAAAAGACACTGGGTTTTTTAGAGGTTTTAAAACCCGAAACTAGACCATGGAACAGAAGCAAACAGAAAAAAATACAACCCAAACAACCAAAGGATACTACAGTTAAAGTGTATACCACACGTAAAAGCACACTGTAGAAATGCTACAAGCTTCATCTCAATTTTATTTACCTCGAGGGTCCCTCACCCAGTCAAAAGCATTGGTAAAATTATGAGGAAGCTTTCTGTGATTAGAAGACCAATGCCTAGTCTGACCAGAGACAGAATATGATTATACTTCTCCCACAGGACCAAGTATGAACCTCATCTGTATACGGCTTCTAGCTAAAGAGCACTGCTACTGAAAGTAACTTATTCCTTGCCAGGGGTTATATCCAGTGTCTTTTCTGTGGACATTAAGTATGCTACTGAAAAAAAGAGAGATGTGAAGCCTTCTGGAGAGTATCTGCTCACAAAGAACTACAGGATTTTCATCTCTTTGCACTGTTAAAGCTTTACTTATTGAGCATGCAGTCTCAGAACTCTTGCCATAAAGAACTGTTTTGTTTAAGTTTTGCAGGAATAATGATTTATTCCCAGAAAACTGTGTTTTGACTAACTTTGGACAGTACTTACAAATTCACACTGTCTATGACTGTGTTATATGTAGATTAAGCTTCTGCTCTTGGTGCAATTTTTCCTACTGTCATTGTAAAACTATTCAAAGTAAAGCTCACTTATTAAGAAAGGAAAACAAAAATCACCTCTGACTAGCAAAGCTGGTCATCACTTGTCATTCATGGTTCCTGGTTACCCACTAACTGTCCCTCTGTGGAAATGCATACGGTTTTCCCAAATATTGGTGAAGGTTCCTTTAATGGTCCCAATGAATATATTCTGGAAACAAACATGAGCATATTGTCTTTCTGCTGGCTGCCTTGTGTCTCTTTGCTCAGTATGCGTGTACACACACATGGAGAAGGGAATACTCTATATTTCTGTAACATTTCCACTTAAGACAGCACAGCCTCTTTGCACAGTGGTATTTGCACTTCAGAATGTGGAAGGTTAATACAGGAAGAAATGGAGCACAGCATGGTAACTGTTTCTAAATCCCTTTTCTGACCCTTAAGTGAAGGATCACAGCCCTTCTCACGAGCCGTATAAACACTTGCTTCATATATTGACTTGAGCATATATTGGCTACCAGTGCATAACAGTATAAAGTATCCTTTCTAAAAACAAAAATCCTTCAGGATCTACAAATGATCTTTTAACACCTGTATTTACTAGAAAATATAGAATAGAATATTTTCAGTTTGAAAGGCCCTGCAATGATCCTGTAGTCTAACAGTTATCTGGTCTGATAAAGTAAAAAGAAAGTGGTAAAATCAACACACACTTTGGGCCTTGCACACTGCCACCTCGTGGTAATTCAGACCCACATTCTAGAACTACATGAGCCCCCAACACTGAATATCCTCTTAAAATCCGAATATGAAAAGGCAACAGTATTTCCTGGCATCATCTCTAGAAACAGCAATAAGACAAATTAAGCTTGGAAGTTATACCAACTCTGATGTTGCTTACTGCTTTGAAGGAACTGCTCTTGCATCATGTAGCGGATGCCTCAAAAGAGCAACTTGCTCATTTCAGGCTTTTCCATACACAGACAGCATCTGCTACCTTGAGGATCAATAAATTCCTACAGTACCATTCATGGAAGTCATTAAGAAGGCTCTATACTGAAAGGTAGATGATAATTTAAAATGCCATTTTAGATAAAGCTAAATTGAAGCAAGGCAAGGCGGTCAAATGACTTATCCAAAGTGCCAGATGGGTAGAAATGGGAACAGGAACCACTGGAGCTGTCTTTGGCAATATTTACACTAAACCAGTGCTGCATTAACTGCAGTGAATTTGAAATCTTCGCAATGGAATAAGGACAAGATGCTTGCTTGTAAGGAAAAATAAAAAAAAATAGCACAAATACCTTTAGGAAATTGAAAACCAAGCCTTGCCACATCTCCCTGCAAGCACTGAAGTCTTTCTGAGGTAGTGCTTAACATCCTTTTGCTTGCTGGCATACTCATCAGTGAAAGTGCTGTTGCTACATAAGGAGGGTTGATCAGTCCCCTTGCACTGCAGTAGCAGCTTTGGAGCAACACTGCACATAGGTGCTGTGTAGTGGCATCTTCAGCATTTATGTTGCCCCTGTAAATTGGGGACAGAGGAAATAAGCACAGTGCTGTGCTTTGTATCACAAAAAGTCACTCTGCTCTGCGCCTCAGACCATATTCCACACCACTGTATACAAAGACTAAAACTAATGAAGTAGAGCAGAGAACTGTTCAAAAGGGGTCTGTCCTAATACCAGCAAGTAGCCATAACAGCAAAATCAGGAAACATGCAACAATGAATATACCAAGCCAAACTAAAGCTGCATACAACTCATGATTACGTGTCTGATGGAGACTAATAACACACACACAAGAAATACCACAATAACCACGGAAACACTGCTTTCCCTAGATACTTCCTGACCTCCAGCAACCTGGTGCAATTCCATTCTTTCAGAAACTGGTACATTCATTTTTGAAAACACACAGGCTTTGAACTGAAGTAAAAGAGAACAGAGAATAGGTTACCATTTGATGTAAACTGGTATAGTTCCATGAACTCTGAGGGACATGCAAAAGTCTGCAGAAGGTAACAAGCTGCATCAGTGTGTTCGACAAAGAGAATTCACACTTTGTGTGTTTTAAGACAGACCAACATCTGGGCAAGAATATCAATTTAGGTATGTATTTACCCAAGGTTTTCTATAGTGCCTGTATCTCAAAGGTAATTCACAAGAGTTGTTCAACTGATAAGAAGAACAGCTATTGCCACATTTATATTTTGAAAATGCAGCGTTGAGGAGAAGCCAAGTACTTTTTGGTAATAGTTTTTCTACTAGTAGCTTTGGGGTTACGTGAATTTCTACTTAAACATGGACTTAATCACACTGCTGCACATTTTGCTTTCCAGAACTTTGGATAATTGCCAGCACAAGGCAACCATTTACAATGTAATACCTTATACTGGTCCACCATACTGTGAGACCACAGAGTTGATAACTCACCTACCAGGAGCTGACAGACTACACTGAAAATTGGAGGGGGGAAAAAAAAAAAAAAAAAAAAGGAGAGAGGGGGAGGGAGACAGAGAAATACATTTTTAAAGATAACCTGGAGGCAAATATAATATTTATACTTATTTATCCTCACAGCACAATCACATAAGCCCCAAAACATGTCTAATGAGGTGGAATTGCAAAATGGCCATGAGTCCTACTTACTTGGCTTCTCAGTGGTCTCTTAGCAGTCACATGGATCTATATTTTTCAACTATGTGACTGCTGCAGGCAAAACTCCTGTAAGTAAGAGTGAGAGTCACAGCAAGTCCTCAAGTCCCAGTGGTATTCATCCACAAAAACGCCAACCTAGGAAAAATGAGAAGACAGCCCAAAAAAGTTGCAGGGGCCATTAAGCACTGCAGACAACTGCACTTAATGCTTGATTCACATTTGCAGGGCACCCTTTGCTCTAATCAACTTTCATTCAAAGCTTTCCTGAACTCTTTGAATGGCCTAAACTCCTCAAGCCTTCATAAACAATCAGAAATATGAAAGAAATCAAAACATGTCAGAAATTTCTTCAATGACATCTCAGAAGAATGAACGTGCCCCAGACTGGTCAATATTGTGCCTTCCACCTGCCATTTAGTAGATTCCAGCTTTATTTCAAGGCCTTTTAGTAAGTACCTGGTACTTGATAAGAACTCTGTATTTTTCTACTGCTTTCATCTAATGAGTACATTAAGCCAGCTGCTGAGTTAGAAATGTTGGAGGTTCTAAGGTGACCAGGTTAACCATCATGCTTTCAAAAAAACTTGTCCCAGATTCTTAATGCGCTTAAAAATATTTTCTTTTGCCTGAATGTCCCAATTCATAGAATAGTTTGTATCGGAAGGGACCTTTAATGGTGCCTTTATTAGGACTTCCTTGCAGGGAGCAGGGACATTGTCAACTAGAGCAGGTTACTCAGAGCCCATTCCAACCTGACCTGGAATGGTGCCAGGGATGGGGCTTCTACCACTGGCCTGGGCTACCTGTGACAAGGTTTCACCACCCTCATGGTAAAAAATGTCTTCCTTAGATCTAGTCTAAATCTCCCCCCTTTTACTTTAAAATCATCACTCCTTGTCTTGTTGCAACAGGCCCTACTAAAAAGATTGTCCCCATCTTTCCCACAGGCCCTTTTTAAGGGCTGAAAGGCCACAAGAAGGTCTCCCTGGAAACTTCTCTAAGCTGAACAACCCTAACTCTCTGAGCCTTTCTCTGCATGAGAGGTGTTTCGGCCCTTTGATTATTTTTGCTGTTTCTTAACTGTCCATTTTTTAGATGTAAGATTCGCAGCACTTTGAAACAAACAAAAAAATATTCCCACCAGAAAAAAAACCAAACAATCTACCTATAATGCATCTTTAGCATTGCAGCATGAGAAGCCACTAATTTACTTGGACACCAAAACATTTTGGTGTGGTTCTGAGGATCTGTGGCTTCCAGCAAGAACAGAGAAGATTGCAGTTGCTTCAGAACTTTTGGAGGCAGTGACAGACATGTCCAGCTACCTCGACATGGGCAGTAGAACTGGGGAAGTTTGGTCAAAGATTAGTTTTGTAGGTTAAATCAGCTCTTTAGGGATTGCTTCTTCCCTCTCCAAACATGTAAGAAATTCTAAAAATTCTGACTTCCTGTTACATGAGTTTTCAGACGCATTCCACTTTGGCAATTCAGATACTACATGCGTAGGTATGACCCACATGATCAGGTGATGGGGACATATGTGCATTCCCAAAATGCACTTTCAAATGAGGAAGCACAGTCAGAAAACCAGGGGAGCAACTTTCATGATACTGTAATATGGCTAGAGTAATAAATCACTTATAGTCAGAAAAATTCCACACTTTGCAGGCTGAAATTAGAAGCATAAGGGAAAAACTTAAATCCACAGCTACAGAAGTTACTGACAGTTTTAGCTGTTACTGTTTGAGTATCTTCAGAAGTGACTATCAAGTCTGATTTTGTCATGACATTTGAGAAGTCCCACAAGGAATAGTTCTGCCAAACTGTCAGAGCCATGAACACCCTCAATTCCATCTGAAGTACCACAGGTGCTAAAGCACCAGAGCACACAAAAGTAGCACTAAAGGGTTTATGTGACTTATTTTCTTTGTTGCATCATAATCAGGTTCAGATATATAATAAATTAACATCTACTAAAGGCTGTAAAAGACAGCGTGAAACTACTTTTTAAACTATCATATGAATGACTCATTCACATTTACTTGGAATAGACAGCCCAAGATGATAGAAATAGATCCCAAGAGGTATGTCACTATGCTGTGTACTGAAAAGCTGCATTCTAATCTCCATTCACACTTGGCATCGCAATTAGATTTTGTAATCAGTAAACTCAATATCTTTTAAACTTCCTCTGACACTGTAGATTTTTTCTCTGTTTCCCATCCAATTTATCAGCCTCTTCTAGAAGACAGTCAGAATATACTTTATCGGGCTTTTTTGGAAAGCAACAAAACTGTTCTCCTGCTCTTTGAACAATATTTTTTAGATATATATGTAGTGTAAACAATAACAATTATAGAAAACTTACATTATTCTGATATAGAGCTGATTTGTTGTTGTCTTGAATTCCCATGAGGTACAAGATGACCTGCATGTAACATAACAGCCTGAAACTGGGTGCTGTTTTATAATATTTATAATTAAAGAAATACTTAACTGCTTCATAGGACACGACAAATCAGCCTTTTACATTTATTTGTGATCTCCTGTAAAAAACAGGGTATAACAAGTCCAGAGCCAATAATTTATCTTGATTTGCTTGATTCATTCACCGTGTCTTTCACTTCCAAGACATAATTTCAAATCTAGCTCAGACCAAACTGACAGAAAATCTTTGTGATCTGAGTCACAGGAAAGGTCACAGTTAAAGAATTTCCTAAGCTTTAGTCTGATTTCAACCACAGCAGCACATAATGTGGAATAAGTAACAGAGTCACACCACCTACAGCCAAGAAATCTCCTAGTATTGTACTTGATCTTCCTATGAAACATAGTATTACTGACTGGGATCCTAAAAATCTCCCAATGAACAAAAAACGTGCAGCTCCACTACAGACACAAGCCTGCTTGTTCTCAGATGCCTTTTCTGCTGGCCCGATGACAACTGGATGGGGTTAGATCTTGCTCGTCTGCTGTTTCTCATGGATTCTGGAGGCCCTCATGTACTTAACTTGTGACATTACCACCTGCATCTGGGGAGCTGACCTTTTCAAGCCAGAATGGCTGGCAGCTGTGACACAGGTTACATCTCTTCAGTGCAAAGCCTGTGACAGTCACTTGACCCTCCTTAGCACTAAGCGAACACACTGTCTGTGTGTAGAAAGCAAAAATGAAGCCTCTTTGCTTTACGGGTTCCTCGCCCTATATACACTGAGCTATTTGTCTTTGCCTGTGTGCCCCACATACAGTCATATTTATGTACCAGTGGGGGCTGTAAGGAGCTTATTTATTATTTGTTTTCATTTAATGATCTCTGTCATTCTCCCCTAGGAATACCCATACGCACTATGCAAATCATATTAAGCCCCTGGCAATAGTGAGAATGCCTTGAGCAGTTACATCTGGTACATTAGCTCTTTGAAAGTAGGCAACTTGGTTACTGAACTAAGTCCTCCCTTGCACTCCCAGCCACCTTCATTTGCTGATAGTGTAATTTCCCTTCCTGATTTATAGTCTTTTCTAGGAACTAGCTAGGGCTTGCTCCAGGCTCTCTTTCCCCCTATCTGTGGCACAGAGGCCAGTGTTTTCCAGAGGTTTGTGAACCCCCTAACTCTACAGAAAGCAGGCTGTTTTGCACACTAAGTGATCACAGTGTTACACCAGGAGAAGAAAAGCAAATCAAACACTTTCCTAGCAGCTATCTTTAATTTAGGCAACGACTTTCACTGGATGACATGAGCATTGTATGATCAAATATCTAAGGCAAGGTGGTGAAAGAAGAGGACAACAAATAATAAATGAGAAAAGAGCATCTGTAACACAGAGAGAAGGTGTGAGAATTGACAAGGATTCCATCTCTCTAACCACAGCACTGAAGAGACTTAGGGACAGAGGATAGACCCTGAGACTTAGAAATGTGTGTTTCTTTTCAGTGACTTCTGTAACCGTTGCCAACTCACTTAGCCTTTCTAAATCACATTGTCATACCTGTGATACGGGGATAAAAGTCATGAGTTACCACTGTAGAAAGCAGGGAGGTCTGAATTTCAAACAAAATCGTAATCCAGTAAGAATCACTGCTTTTGATAAGGGAAAAACTTACAATCCTTTGCCATGAGCTTTATAGCACCCAGAATGCGACAGCCTTGCTACAAGTCAGGTCTAACAATTCAGACAGCATTTTCACATGCATTACTTTGAAAATATATACTACATTTCAACTTATCCTTCATTATCCTTATCCCTGTCTCATTTTAGCTCTCTGCATTGCTGCTTTGTTATTCTAGTCCACATGATCTGTACTTTGATTAATTAATTTATTCTGATTATTTAACTCCTTTTTCATTTTTCCATATTCTTCTTCCTTGATTTTTCTTCCCTTATCTGCCTGTCAGTCTTTTCTTTGGATCTCTTCCTATTTCTGCTCTCAAGTAACTGTTTTTCTTTTCATCTCTGCTTCTTCCATTTATTATCTTCATATATGGAAAAATACACACTAATACCTCCAGGGAAAATAATCCACAATGCAGACAACTCAGTGAGAGAGAAAGGAGATCCAAAGAAGCTGCAGTGCTGAAAGAGATCTAGCAAAGACAGCAAACTGAAGATTAGATATGGTTTTGCAAGAACACGGCTACAGAAAAGGCTAATGAAATCTTGTCAACGTATGCAGAGGCATCACCTTGTGTTACAGACCAGAAAGATTTAAAATTGGCCTTATAGGAGTTTACTGTTAGCTCATATGGAAGACTGCATTAGGTTGTATGCAGTATGTTGCCTTAGCAATACACCTGTCTATCCAGGCATTTATATATAGACTGCATCACAAATATTCACTACAGAATCGACAATAACCCGAAGGGAATTCAAAGAGGATCAACCAAACACCAAGAAGAAGCTGAAAGGACAACTGTAAAAAAAGATGATGGAAAATGTTGAATAGCACTCTTAGCTTGGTCAGGAAACGCTTAAAGAGCTTGCAAAACCAGTGACAAGTATAAAACATCTCATTATCAAGAAGGGAGAAAGGCATTTCCATTCCATGAACAGAGATAAAATGAAACTAAGATAATCTAGGTTAAGTTAATGAGAAACTTGAGGTTGTGGGAGTCTCTCAAGTGAGAGGCTGGTAAGAGCCATCGCTTGGGTCTTTAATGGCAAGATACAGATCTTGATTATTTTCTTTTAAATTGTCTCCAACCATGTGCTGAGATGCTACACTTCAAGAAGTGTTTCTATTAGAAACAGAAACTTCTAGTTTAACTTGTACCCAGATACTAGAATCTCTCTAAAATATTTAAGTCAGCAAGCACCTCATTTTAGTCACCTTCCAGATTCGATCTCACAGAAATCAACACAGGATAAAAACATGGAAGCTATCTTCCATTCAGCAGCAGCAAGTTCAAGATGCATGTTCAACCCTGGAACATAATGAGCTTTATCTGCTACTTGGCCATGCTGTAAGTCAGTGTTAATAAAAACATACTATAAATAATTAACAGTAATTTAAATATTCATATGCTGTTGGGGGCAAGGCCCCTTATCAGACAGTTGAAGATATGTTAGTGAACCACGATATATTTCAACAAAGGTTAACTTTGTCCTAAAATCAGTACCCTAGTGCACAGAGTAGTAAGATAGCAGAATGGCCATCAGACAGTTTGCCAATACAGAAATACAATATACTTACTTGAAAGGCTACAATTTCAGAAGTGGTTGATTCATACGAGCAAGCCTTAAAAAATATTGGAAGCATCCATTTCATTTGACTAATGAAGATATTATGCATTTTTTTATACATATACACATATATTTTATTTTTGAAAAAAAGCTTTTTTTTAATTTTTTTTTTAACCCAGAAAGTGATTTTGCTTCCACAGTATTGGAGCTGTCACCTCAAATGGTCACTTGAAGGTGGAATTGCTCCTGAGCCAAATGATACTCTGTATAGCTGTATCTCCCCCAGGTGACTTTAGGAGCTATGGTTTCCTTTTCTGTAAGTGTTCAGATCTGTAGCTTTGCCTCTGGAGCTTGAACAAAAAGCCAATATTGAGTGTAAGCTCTCCTACCCATATGCACATGTAACTTGATATTAACATGATCCTTACCCACACAGTGATAAAACGAAACAAAACAGTCTTAGTCTAAATATAGAAGTAATGCTGGAAAAAGCTCTGAGTCTCCCTCTGCATGTAGTCTTATTAAGAGACTCCTCTGCGCGTGAGTACGCAATACTGATGCTGAATTGGATTCAGTGGCACTATTAACTCCCTACAATAAAAATGCAATATGAAAACATTCCTAAGTGCTTTGAAAATAACCACAATGAGCTAATAGTTTTGAAAAAAATCTGAAACAAAGTAAAATTTTATAAATGTGGAAAGTCAGTGTTCAAATAGCATTGTTAGTTCATTTGCATTTCTCATCTGTAATATTGACAACGCAAGCTCTTCTCATTAAATGAACAGCCTGCTGCCTTTCAGTTAATGTTAAATTTATTTACTAAAGACAGTTAGAGAAAGGAGGCATGGTTAGCCAGGCCACCCTCCAATACCATTGAATACTTGGCTTTTGCAAAGAAAAAACAACCCCAAAACAAAAGATAAAGAAATAAACAGGCAACCAAACTCTGTTGCTGAAAGAAATCACATTTCACGTACTGAAAAAAATACTTTCTTCACAATACAGTTGCAGAGGATGAGCAGCAGTAAGTGCAGTCAGGCTTCCAACAAGGAAATGAATCACAAATGTCATCTCTAACTGATTTGGCATGAGTGGTCAAGGATAGTTCAGCAACACTACTCCAACACTTTGCATCTGATGGCTGTGCATTCATGTCCTAGTCCTGCACATGAGGACTTGGGACCAAATTAAGAAGTCTGAAGTTCTCACTTCATTTCAGGAGGGACTTTATTCACCTTTTTATAGTACATTCTATTTACTTTAATAAGAAGTTAAATATCTGCTGTTAATGCAGATGTAGCTGCCCAGTGTCCAAGAAAGGGTAAAATGTGTCTTGCCATAGTTTATCTGTTGGATCTTTTCAAAACAAAGAACTTCTGCTAAGCTTTTCAAGACAGCTCCTATCAGGAAGCTTTGGGTTTGCTTCTCCCCCACATTTTTTTTTTTCATTGGTAAGACCCCAAGTGCTGTGATCTTCTGCACAGAAAACAAAGCACCGTTCTTGCAGTTCAATTGCAAGTATGCAACACTGACAAAGAGCATTCAAAATGCCCTTCAGAAACCGTGTCCTTTTTTTGCCATTATTCTGTGAGGAAACCAACAGAGGAGCTCATACAGAGCAAGCAGAAAGAAGGTATCACTGTAGAACAGCTTTCTCCATTTACATGTACCTGGGTTCATCCTGACAACTTGGTAGTTTGTACATATAAACGCTGAGACCAGGGACATCAGCTCCCATCAAGGAACAGAGACAAATCTTCCCCCCCTTTCATTCTTGTTCATACATTTCTGCTTATACTATTTGTTCTGAATTGATACACAGGTAAGCAACATCTTCACAAAGGGACAACACACCAAATAGCACGTTTTGCACTCGATTCCTAATCCTTATTCTGTTTCCTGTTGTGCACAATAAGTGCGCATGGATTGCATATTCAGAGTGAACTATTAGTCTATGGTTTGGACAAAGGAAAAATAGATAAGAAAAAATCCAGATTTCATTCCTGAGTTAGCTACACTAGTGGGCAAAGTACTGTCTCAAACAGCCCATCCATGTAACAGGAATAATTAAACTGAGAAAGTTGAATTTGTAATGTGTTTTAAGATCCCCGAATGACCAACAGTAAGAAAATTTAAAAAAAAAAAAAAAAAAAAAAGTGCAGTGAAAAATCTCAGCCATACGGATACAGGAATGTAACTTTTGCATCAAAAACAAGTGAGAAAGAAGGATCATGTCACTTCTCTTGAATGGTTACAAGATACTTGTTAACAGAGCTTTTGCTGGAAGGTCACAGCTATCCCCTGACAGGCTTGCCTTTGACGGAACTAGTTTTTCAAAAGTAGCTGGGTTCAAGAACCACTTTTTAAAATCAGTTAAGGAGTATTTCCAAGTTCATCTCCTGAACCTGTGACACACCTTTAAGTCACCTTCCTGGTATTCAAAACGTCTGTTGTATGCCCTACTGTAATTATCGGGCAGCCACTGCCTCAGGATAAATCTAACAGACTTTTTGGAACACTCAGATTAAAACTTACCTATCAACTCACTGCAGTGCTTTAGCTCTCCCTAAATCTGTACTTTGGAGAGAATTTATGACCAGGAATTGCATTTTGCAAAATGATTAAAGTTACCAAACATCCATAAAAAGTTGCAGTTGGAGATATCATTTTTTTGAAGGTCTACTTAATTTATGAGAGGTGGAAGGTTTATTGTCATTCAGAGTCCACAGTGATGCAGCAATTTAACATTTTGCTGAAGCTGTACACAGCTGCTGTCTCATTTATGATTTTTACATGTTTTAAAATTGCCATGTTTGTAACTGGGGGCATTTGCATACTGAGAAGGGGGAAAACACTCCCCTTATTGCTCCCTACCCTACTGTTAAAACGTGAAGCAGGTCATATTCCTTCTAACAATATGGTGAAGTATGCACTGAGCTTCAGCACTTACTCCAAATACAGAGTGACCCTCTCTCCTCTCCACCCCCACCCCACCCCCCTGACTTCTGCAGTACAATAAAATTAAACACACATAGAAACTCCTCTGCCATCAGTCCAGCACTGGAGATCCTACATTCTGCAAGGACAACAAACTGCCACATTAATGTAGATGGGAAGTGTTTCAGTCTGTCCATCATTTCAAATAAATAAATGAAGGGCTTCTCTGGATGTTAAACCCACTTTCTGATGACAGGTTTTCTGTGCAGGGGGAACTGCAAGCTTCCTAAGAGGACAACCACCGTCTCTTTAAGGGCTACAATATAGGATGAGAAGCCTTACACAACTCAAATTACATTTCTTTCGGTCATCCTGACAGTCTTCCTCATGGCTTAAGAGTTCTTCCCCTTAGATCACTTCCTGGTTTCTTCTTCTAGATCTCTCATCACTTACCTCTCAGTCCACTTCCACCCACATATGTACACTTTGAAGCCTGTCAGATGGAAGCATTCGCACAACAGTCAGATCAGAGATTGGTTGAGGTTGGAAGAGACTTCTGAGGGTCATCCGGTCCAATCTCCCTGCTCAAGCAGGGCAACCTAGAGCTCATTGCCCAGCCCCATGTCCAGGCAGCTTTTGGATATACCTAAGAATGGAGACTCCATGACCAGCATGGGCACTCTGCACCAGTGCTTGGTCACTCTCACAGTAAGAGCCTCTTGTGTTCCAGTTTGTGCCCATTGCCTCCTGTCCTGTCAATGGCTATCACTGAAAACAGCCTAGCCCCATCATCACATCCTCCCTTCAGATCCCTACAACATTGGTAAGATGCTCCTCCAGCATCTAAAGCTTAACAAAGTCTCCGAGTTGTCATCAGGTAAAAAGTAATACTTGTGCTCTTCATTGGCACCAACTTCTTGGTGTGAACAGGCAACCCAGTATCATACCAGGTAAGCAGTGTCATCTTTCTACATCTAGAGATGTGTGTACTGAAATGCTGAGAAGCTCTTAATATTGCTTAAAGTTCAAGCTTTTGATTCTGCATGCAGGTCAGTTCCTTCCCCACTGTGCAGCAAGTTCACCCTGACCCTTCAAAAAAATTTGACAGACATATGGAGAGTTTTGATTAAACAGCAATTAAAGCTACCAACACTGTGTTAAAGACAGAGAACGACAGCTCATCCCATGTCGGTGTAAATGCTGGACATTGAAAATGTGCACAAGCCCATTTGGAAAATGGTTATTTACTACCAATCACTTTATAAAATTTACTCTCATTTGCAAATTGAGCCAGCTGTAGACATGAGATTGGACGTAAAATGTCTTGATCACCATTCCACATCCTTCCAGCTGTGCCCCATACAGTTTGCAGCTTGTTAATTATTGAGGTTTGGACAAGCATCATCACTGCCTTGTGCTCATCAAAACCAAACCACTGAGATTTCCAAAGTCAAACTAGTGCATCGCCCAGGTCTCCAAGCCAAGAGGTGTGCCATAGAGCAGAAGGATGCCTCACCTATCTGCCTATCCTGCCATTATCAATAACTCCTTTATCTCACTTTGTGTTAGCTCATGGTTTCATTCTACCAAGCTAGATTTTTTGTTTATAAATGAAAACTAATTAAAGACATTTTGATTTATCTCTGTAAGAAATCCAGTCTCTTCCCCTTGAGCATTATAATTTTCCAGCTTAATTGAATTCTACACTGTGTTTATGATGTAATTTTAAGAATCCCTAAAAACAAACTCATAAGGCTCTTTTCATTACTTCTGAATTTCTTTCACAACAGGCAGTCTTTTATCTATGGAGAAGGCTGGAGTTCCTGTCAATTGTAATAAAATCCAAATGATGCTTAATAACTGGAGTGAAGTCAAAAGGAGCCACAACAATGAGGAATTAGAGATTAGCAGTGGTAATCATGGACTAATTGAAACAATAACCTATTAACTGGTGTCTTGGTGGTCTTTGCAGGCACACAAAGCTATACATAACTGAAGCTGGCATTATTAAACATACAGACTTATCCTTCTTAATGAAATCCTTTTACTGCCAGAAGAGACCTCACACTTTCCCTTTCTGTGAGAATATAAAATGCTAATCCCTGACATTTAGTTAATTTTCACAATCAGGAGCATATTTCATACTAAAGAACTACAAATTACCTATTTTTAAAGTAACATAACCTCTCAGCTCTGTAGCTTTACCATTAATAGTCACAGAGATGTAAACTCTTGCTCTGTAAGCACATTATTTTGTTGTCTGAGTTTGTTTCCAGAGTAGGTAGTTACCATATCATTACAATATGGCATGTTTAAGTAATTACATCAAAATTAATAAAGTGAACATTAATATGTCAGCTTCAGCAAAGCAGCTACAGGGAGTGTTCAGAAAGGTCATCCCTTTTGAGGATATGGTACTTTTTGGACACGGTGATCTTAAGAGGTCTTTTCAAACCATGACAATTCTGCAGATACCCAACAGCATCAGTCCTTTACAGCTTATAGCATGGGCAATTTGTTGTACGAGGGAAGCTGTTACCCTCGTGAAGTGTCCACCGTAACGCAGGAAATATTTCTGCCACCTGACAGAAACTGAATATCTGCCCTTCTTTCATTCCCTGAGAAAGGAGGAGGCAGATGTTTGATGAATAGATATGGCAAGTGCCCTTAGCCATGCTGAAATCCACAGACAGAAAATTCACTGCAGAACTCTACCTACCTGTGCAAAATACGGTACCTGTTCGCCAATGCAGCTACTAGTGGAAAAGAAAGAGCTGGTAGAATTTAATCTTTAAAGAGAAACAATCCTTGGAAACAAAAAGTGAGGAAAATCGTTAATGTTTACCTCAGTAATTCTAGGAAGGGACCTTGCATCAGCACAAGATGTCCTGCGGAACATCTGTGCCAGAGTTGAAAGGCTAGCAGCCTAAAATCTGTAGACCAGAGCAGTATATGATGTAAATGTTGTCCATCATAAAAATCAATGGTTCTTTTGCTAAGTGGTCAATATTTATTTAGCTTTAGCATTGTTTAATTCAATGCATCAATTAAATATAGTGTAATGTCTGATTTGGTCCCAAGCTACTGTTTCTGTTTGTCGTTACCTCATCTGTTTGATATCACTCATGTCTTTAAGTCTCTGCTCTTTTGTCCCCTTGCATAACTCAAGGACAGGAGTAATTGACGTGGAACTTTTAAAAATTAATTTCACCGCATATGCCACTAACAGAGAGTGCAAGTCCTCAGAATCATTTATAACTTCATGGTGATTGGCCCTGACAAAATAATACCTTAAAAACTCACGAAAGTAAATTATGGTCCAGGCAAATGGCTGAATGCGAGCTGGGCCCACGGCTTGGAGCGCAGCCAGGCAAAAACAAAGTAATGCGCTTTTGATATTAATAACAGAGATGATATTGATCCGTAAGCCAGTGTCACTTCTATGCTCAAGCAAGGAGATTGCTTCAGGCATTTAAGTCCACTGAAAGCCACTTTCCATATAGGCCATTTAATTCTCAGAGTCTTTAATTATATGAAATGGAACCCAGTTAAAGGGCCAGATACCTATTTACTCATCTTAGATATGGGCTGTGATTCAGGAAACTGTCAAAAGGGTATATAACTCAATTCTTAGATTTCAAAATACAGCTGTCTTTTTATATGTTTATTTCATCTGTGTATTCCTTTGGCTCAGCGCCTGCTGGAATTTGTAGGTACATAGAATCAAATTACAGGATGGTATTTTTCAAAAATCTGAAGCTAATCTTCATCTTTTAAAATTTTAGATTTTTCTATTTATTTTTTTTACTCAACAAAAGCAGCTACTCAAATAAGCGAGCAAATATATCTTAGTAAAACACAGGATGCCCTAGAAAAGACAGTACAGATACACAATTTGAAAACACCCTCTGTCACATGTGCATTTGCACACACCTAAAAATGTACTTGCTTTCCTCAAACAAAAGTGATTAGATTTGCATAAATAGATGACTTGTATTAAATCTACTAGAAGAAGTTGTCCCTTTTCTCCAGGCATGTATATTGAGGAGTGCCAGGGATTGTTCATATTCTTGCTATGTCCTTACATGCTCAGAGGACAGAATTTTCTAGGGCTAAGTGATGGGGAAGTTGAGTGCACATGGGACAGCATAAAGGGGAAACCAGGAAGCCAGTCAATACACAGAAGTTAAAAGAGATCATGTGGTCAATGCCACAGTGTAACCAAGTTGTCATGATGTTAAATAATCCATCAACCTCTGAACTCATTAACCTCATGAGTTCAAACTTCTCTTACATCCCAAATGAGAAGAGTTAAAGAAAAATTAACATTATTGCTAGTCCTTGTATCACAAAAATACATTTCTCTGTTGTAAGCAGCTGCAGTAGCTTATACAGCTGACTGTCACGTGTGTTGCACATAGCATTTCTCCTGTAACTTTCAACAGTTTGTCTGGGGGGGTGATTGTAAGTGGAAAGGTTTTAGCTCCTCAACCAGTGTGGGGATAAGTTCAGCTCTTGAAGATGGAGAAAATAAGCGTCCACTAGCCGACACATTAAAAAGACTTAAAATGATCATCTCGCCATGTGGTGGTGGAATATTATTGTCATTCTGTATATACTTGGAGTCAGAGAGAAGACAGGAGCAATTGATACGACCAAGAAACAACTAGTTGTTTTTGTTGGTAATTCAGACATGAAAGAAGCTGCAAGACCTGATCTGTCCGAAGAGCACCCCTGCTGCATTTCTCTAATGGATATATTGGTACAAAATGAGCAAAACACTGAAAGATAAAATGTGCTGGAAAACAGTAAAGAACAAAAATCAGTGTTGCAAATGCTACCAGCCAAGCATCCACAAATATACTGTCTGCAGTCAACGTTCATTCATTTTAATAATAGTATTGGGGAAGGAAAAAGGTAAAAGGATTTGGTGCTATGCCAGCTACATTTTACCTCTGTAATCTGTCAGGTTTCTCTCTTAATTTGTGTAAATAAACAAGACTGGCCACCCGCCTACTTTGGGTGAGATGTTAGCATGCCTTTCTACATTGTCTCCTGTTTTTTGACTGGAAACCCCTCAAATGAAAGAGTTAACCCACTTTCTATATTAAATATTTACATAAAAATCTTCAGGAAGGTGTGTGTAAATTATAAATAATGTAAGGCAGGACTGGTCTCGGTTAGAGCTAAGAGACCCAAACTGTATCATCATAATACATTATTCACATATAATGCATCTATTCTCCTCCATTAGTGTTACTAGAAAAAGCCCCTGAGTGCTTAAGCTGAATTTGGAAGACTGTAATAAATGTAAGATAAACAAATAGCAGTGGGGATGCATCTGTAGTTAAACAAGTGTAAATTAGAGCCGTGCCTAATTCCACCAAACTACATGTAGGACAAACATGACACTCTCCAGAAACAAGAGATCACTTACAAACTGGAAAAAAAAACAACCAAAAACCCAACCAAACAACAACAACAAAAAGATGCAATATATCCAAGTTATTTTATATGGCTCTCTCCCACTCTTCCCCGCCCCGGTCCGTCCCCTGTTGTATCTGCGTGTCTCCCCCAAATGAAGAAAGGGGGGGGGGGGGGGGGGAAACCAACCCAAAACAAAAAACCCCCCCCCAAAAAAAAAACAAAAAAACAAAAAAATCATTTCCTATTTTTCCCATGGAAAACAGAATTATGCGGAATATTCTCTGGCAAAGTTATACTTAAATAACCTTTGTGTTGTGACAGAAAATGAAAAATGTAGAAAACTGAAAGTTAAAAATGACACTTGATCCTAATGCCCAATACGTGTGTGTCTTTTACTGACACAAGCAGAGATACATATTCAGAGTCATACCACATAAACGCATTTTTAAGTAAGTGACTTATAGAAATGCTTTGATCCTCCTTTTTAATACAAACAAGAAATGTATGTATGGAAATGTGAAAGTACCATGAATGGGCTACAGTGCATAGGGATTTACTCAGGACTGTATCTGCTCATGCCAGTTTATACCCATTTCTCTTTGTACTTTTGTTTCCTGCAAGCTTTAACAGGTGGATTCTACCCCATTCCTCCTCCTGCCCTCAAGATGTACAGAAATTCTACTCTCCCTCCCACCAGTGGGCTCAGTTCCTGCAGTCTTCACCATTTTGAGGTCCTCAAAATTACCTGATAATTTTGAGATACTCCAACTCTTACGGCATCAGTGAGAGACGTACAACTGAGCTGCTGATGAAATTCTGTTTCCCAATGTTTCTACTTAGAGCTTCAATATACAGGAGTCACATCATTAGAAATCACTCCAAATTCTTAACCTTTGTTTTGACAAAGCCAAATTGCAAAATTAAAAAGAAAAATGAAACAGCAATGTAAAATTATATATAAAAATGTGCGTTTAAAAGTTATTGGATGAAATCATTACCACAGGAAAAACTCAATCAAAAAACATGTAAGTAAAAGTCACATTTTCAGCAGGCCCCCTAAATGATTAAATCCCCTGAAGAACTGGCCAAGGGTAGCTGGTACAAACACAGCCCTCCAATTGCACCCACCTAAAGTGAAGAGGGAAAGCAGACCTTCTAAGTCCTTGACAGAGGGATGCACTTCTGTGACGGGCACTCTGCAGACATGACTCCAGTCTCCTGCAAGCTCTGGAAAGCCATACCTGTTGCTGTCCCACATTTTCTCTTCAATTAGAGAGCTTCTTTTCCCCAGGCCCAGAAAAAAACCATCATCAACTGATGCATTACTGAGAGCTCGAGAAGTGATTTATTAATTTCCCACTTGCTCTCAGCCTTGGAACATGACTGTACTCAACAGCAGTCACCTGACTCCTTGGGCCACTTTTGCCAGGTGTTTCCTGGTGCCTCGAGCCTCTTGTTTCTCTTCTCACAAGGCTTTATATTGCTGCAATATACCCAATTGTTTCAATAGCTCTTGGGACAATTTTCTGCCTTTTTGTTTTTTTTCCATTTTCCTGGAAGTGAAATAAATAAATGCCCTCTTTCTCTCAACAATACAAATATTATACCTGTTTGGAGTTCTGACTTATTTCTCTAGATAACACTGAAGTAACTTACATGTGAAAGCAACTTTGATTATGGAGCCAAGCAAGCACAGTGGAGTGAGTACCTGTTGAAAAACTGATAGCTTCTATGGCCCATGATGCACGTTCTGCTAACTAACCTAAGTAGAAGCCTATTTCACATAGCGAGGGTAGAAAAGTCTCTCAATTCAGATGGTTTACTTTCTCACTCCAGGTGATTTCAGAAATGTCTTTCAATTTTTTTATGTATTCTCCCACAATATCCATCTCCTGTCCACAAGAAGACCATTAAGCTAATGCTGGGCATTGCATTTGAGAGGGATATAATTCAAAGTGCCTTACGCCTGTAGATCCTATTAACACGTCTTTTACAAATCACACGTTGGGTTTTTTTTTTTGTTGGAGTAGGCTAGAAGGAAGAAAGACGATTCTTAGAGACAAAGTAGTATTTTCTTTGTACTTTGCAAGCTGCTGCTGGTCTAATAGCGAGGAATTTTCTTGGTGGCACACTTACCTGTTACAAATGGTCACTTAAACATCTAACCTAAAAAATCAGTACACATAGCACTGGTGAAAAGCAAGTATGTTACAAAAGTCTGCATAGTCACAATGCTAGAGGAAAAAGACCCAACATGTTGCTGGAGGTCAGGTTCTCAATTTGGTATAAGCCAAAGAGCTGGAAACCCCCCACTTTTTGCAACTATGGCACAAAGAATGTGGTGAGCAAACACTACTCCTGCAACATCATCAAGTAACTACAAAAGGGTATTTTGGTGTCAGAAATGGACACCTTTCTCCCAGTACCCCACTACGGAATCTCAAGTGTCCTTTGCACTACTGCTTCCTTAGCTCAGCTAAAGAGTTTCCCAGGCATTGAAAGTGTTTAGAGATCTTCAGGTGAAAGTGCCACTGTAAGCACATAAATATTTTCATTAGTAATTATTAGTACACATTAGTGGAATTGCAACACAGTATGTTCAGTTCAGCAGGTCCTAGAACATCACACTGCAATACACAGACATAAATCTAATATTTAGGCTTAAGTACCTCTCAGAAAGACAATACTCATTGAAATGAGATAAGTCAGTCACTATGTGAATAGTATTACTGCTGTTCTGCAGGGTTTTTTTTAAACTATTTATTCCTGCTAACTATGGATGTTCAAGTTCAAGAAGCAAGCACCTTCTCTGAACTGCAACTCAATTACAGTTTGACTTTTGTTCCACAAGGAATTTTGCTATCAGGATGAGACTTGTGGCAGCAGCAACAGTCCTTTTGCTTCCCTCCTGCAGATCTCAGAAATCTTGCTAAAATAATAAAATTTATGATTAGTGTAAGTAGAACTGGAGTAAAATAGTTGTCTGGTTCATGGCATGTCTTGAACAAATAACATTTTCAGCACAAGGGCATTTTCACTGTCTGAAGAGTGAGCTGAGGAAATGCATTTAATAAAGACTCTTTAGTGGAAATTTTTAATACCATTTTTAAGTTGTATTGTAAACAATTAATAGATACTGTGATGACAAACTGCACTGTGTGGAATGTGCAGTTGACAAACAAGAATTTTTACAGGACACTGGAACACTAGAAAATCGAATAAATTGGGAAAATGCACACAACAAACACCCTGAAATCATAGTCACCCTGAATACAGGAGGCCTCTAGACATTACAGTCTGCACCCATCCAATAGTGAAGGCTAGATAAACTGCTCTGGACATTTCAGGTAAGCTAAAGACAATTTTCTAATCCGTAAGTCACTCTCTTTCCCTTATTCCCTTTCTCTTCCCCTTTAGGGAGGGAGGGGGTTAACAGACAGCATCTGTTATAGGTCTAGTGGACAGCCTTGACCCTAAACTTCAACAAGGCTCCATCAACACTTAAAGAGATTGCCCAGAGATTCTGACTGGCAGTAGAGTAAGGAAAGGACAAAGAAAATGACTGCCATCTTCATCCAGAAAGAGGGACTGAGATTTAACTTCATGTATACTTGAAACCTTCTTCTTCCCCCCAAAGCAGAGAAGGGTATGCTTTCTGCTGTAGCATACAAATATGGTAGGGATGCAAAGTATCAACCGGGATTCCAGCAACAAAACCTGCAGCATTCCTTAGGAATCAAAGGTGAAAATGTAGCTGGGTGGCTCTCACAAAGATGAACTAGCTTCCTAGAAGCTGCAGTATTGTCGCCACCTTCAAACAAGAAGTAAAACTAAGTCTTAGAAGTCCAAGTTCTCAACCAGAAAAGCAAGACAGAGATCAAGAAAGATTTGTGCTGAATGCAGTTCTTATTATACGCAGACTCTACTGAATGTTAACTAGCATGAGTTCTGAGGACAGAAACCAGAAGGTAGATGAGGAATGTCTTGCATGTATGACAGAAGAGGTAAGGAGTGTCCCATGCTTATGCATGCACCATCTCCTCCATACCCTTCTCCATAACCTGTTGGATACCACAGTAAAAAGGTTTTATATTTCAGAGAAAATCCTCAGAGACAAAAAATGTCTCTAGAATTCCCCAAAGTTTAAAAACATTG
>JANIJG010015238.1:2570-48453 GCA_024611175.1 Megaceryle torquata | reverse complement strand
AGGTTCAACCTCAACATGAGGAAATACTTCTTCACTGTGAGGGTAACAGAGCACTGGAACAGGCTGCCCAGAGAGGTAGCAGAATCTCCATCTCTGGGGACTTTCAAAAGCTGAATGGACTTGTTCCTGTGTGATCTGCTCTAAGAGAACCTGCTCTGGCAGAGGGGTTGGACTAAATGATCTTTAGAGGTCCCTTCCAATCCCTACCATTCTGGGATTCCGGGAAAGGATATTCCCAAGCATAGAATAAGACCCTGGTGATATTGCAGGTTTCTATTAGATCTAGCAGTACCTAAAGGTTCTTACCATTAATTTATGTGTGACTGTGTATGTAGGCAATAAGCTGCTTCTAAAAGGAGAGAAGGTATTTTCCAAAATGCCTGGCATCACTCACTATTTCCATGTTAGTTTTAATTGCTTCCTTTGAGATGTACAGAAAACAGTTCAGAAACAATCACAGAATCACAGAATTTCCTAGCTTGGAAAAGACCTTTAAGTTCACCTATGACAATCATTAACCTAACACTGAGAAGACCTTGACTAAACCATATCCCTCAGCAGTATGTCTACACAACTCTTAAATACCTCCAGGGATGGGGACTCCACCCTGAGCAAGCTGGTCCAATGCCTGATAACCTGTGCAGTAAAAAGTTATTCCTCATATCCAATCCAAACTTCCCTTGGTGCAACTTTAGGCCATTTCCTCTTGTTCTATCACTTGTTACGTGGCAGTACAGATGAACCCCACCTGGCTACAGCTTTGTTCAGGGAGTTGCAGAGAGTAGTAAGGTCTTCCCTCAGCCTCCTTTTCTACAATCTAAACAACCCCAACTCTCTCAGTCGCTCGTCATAAGATATGTTCCATAGGCCCTTCACCAGCTTTGTTGCTCTTCTTTGGACATGCTCCAGCACCTCAATGAGCTTCTTGTAGTGAGGGGCCCTAAACTGAACCCAGTACTCAAGAAGTGGCCTCACCAGTGCCAAGTACAGGGGTAGAATCACATCCCTGGTCCTACTGGTGACACCATTCCTGATATAGGACAGGATGCCATTGGCCTTCTTGACTACCTCATGTTCAGCCAGCTGTCAATCAATACCGCCAGTTCCCTCTCTGCTGAGAGGCTTTCCAGCCACTCTTCCCCAAGCCTGTAGCACTGCCAGGGGTTTTTATAGCCAAAGTGAGGAACCCAAAATTTGGCCCTATCTAAATTCATACCATTGTCCTTGGCCCATAAATCCAGCCTGTCCAGATCCCTCTGCAGAACCTCCCTACCCTTAAGTAAATTGACACTTCCACACAGCTTGTTTTCATCTGCAAACTGACTGATGGTGCCCTCAATCCCCTCAGCCAGGTCATCAGTATTAAACAGATCAGCCCCCAGTACTGAGCCCTGAGGGACCCCGCTTGTGACTGGCCACCAACTGGGTTTAACTCCAGTCACCATCACAATTTGGGTCTTGCTGTCCAGCCTGTTTTTATCCAGTGAAGCATATGCACATCCAAGCCATGAACATCCATTTTCTCCAGGAGAATGCTGTGGGAGATGGTGTCAAAGGCATTACTAAAGTCCAGATAGAAAACAACCACATCCTCTCCCTCATCACTGAGTGTCCATGTTGTAGAAGCAGATCAGGTTAGTCAAGCAGAACCTGCCCTTCTTAAACCCGTGCTAACTGGGCCTGATCATCTGATTGTCCTGCATGTACTGTGTGATGGTACTCAGAATGACATGCTCCATCAGCTTCCCCATCACCAAAGTAAAACTGACAGGCTTGTAGTTTCCCAGATCCTCCTTCCACCCCTCTTATAGATGAGTGTTACATTGGCTAATTTCCAGTCTGCTGGAACCTCCCTCATCAGCCACAACTGCTGAAAAATGATGGAAAAGGGCTTGGTGGACACCTCTGACAGCTCTCTAAGAACTATTGGGTGAATTCCCTCTGGTTCCATAGACTTGTGTATATCTAAGCAGTGTAGCAGATCTGTTCCTGGTCTCTGTCTTCTAGATCAGGGAACTGGATTCCCAGATTACAACTGGTCCTATTACTAAAGCCTAAGGCAAAGGCAGCATTAAGCACCTCAGCCTTTTCCTCATCCCTAGTTACCATGTTTCCTCCTGAATCCAATAGAGAAATATTTCTTCTTGTCTTTTACAGACAAAGCCAGATTAATTCCTAGCTTTGGACTTTTTAATTTTCTCCCTTCATAGCCTCACTACATCTCTGTAGTCATCTCACATGGCCTGCCCCTTCTTCCAAAGTTCTTTTTTCCCTGAGTTGCAGCCAAAGCTCCCTGTTCAGCCAGGACGGTCTTCTTTGCTGTTGGCTTGTCTTACAATTCATGGGGACAGCCTGCTCCTGCACCTTTAGGACTTCCCTCTGGAAATGTGTCCAGCCTTCCTGGACTCCTATGTCCTTCAGGATTGCCTCCCAAAGGACTCCATCAAGCAGTCTCCTAAACAAGTCACAATCTGCCATTCAGAAGTCCAACACGGCAGTTCTGCTGCCGCCCCTCCTTCTCCAAGAATGGAGAGAGGTGCTTGCATAAAGATGAGTCTGGGAAAGGTGGAGAAAATGTGGTTTCCTAAGTGTGTTTATGTTTGGTCTGGGTTTTTTGGTTTTGTTTCCCAGTATCCAAATCTTTACTCAAGCATTTATGTCAATTGACAATAAATTAAGTTAAATTTCCAGAGTAAAGTCTGGTTTGCCCCCACCAGGAATTGCCAAGTGATCTCCCTGACTCTATCCGTACTCACAGGCTTTTTTGCTCCTGTTCTTTTTAGTTTTTACCCTATCCAGATGGTTGCACTGCAGGGTGGGGGAGTGAGCAAGAAGTTGGATGTGAGGTTGGCTGCCTATCCAGGATCAACTCACCACACATTTTTAGTCTGAGGTGCTATCATTTGCATGTTTATTAGTCAATTAATCCTAAATATTCTTGAGACATTAGATCATATCTCTCAAGAGACCTGACTATCAAAGGAAGGGTAATAGACATCTTAAAATTAAACCAAAGATGCTTTGCTTAAAATAGATGCAATAAAACTGTCGGGATATGCCATTACATGTATTTTCTCAAATATGACAACAGGTTTTAAAAAACCACAGCTGTGTGGTTTGAACATGGTGTTTAAAATTTTCTCTGAAGTACAGTTCCAGCAATATGATGTGTGAGAACTGAAAAATGAAGATGGGAATCTATTTCACTGACTTGAGGTAACTAAAATGCAAAAAGTAAGCATCAACTGACGTTACTTTTAAGTTTTCACTAGTTGCCATCTAGACATCGCAAGTTGTTGAGTTTTTATTTCCCTTACAAGTAGTCCTTTTAATACAAGGAAGATATTTAAGCTAATATATGCCACTGGTAATAATGATTCCAAGTATAGTTGACATTTGAAAGTCAGTAATCACACTGAAATCCTGTATTAAAATGTTAATTTATATATAGGACAGGCAACCTAGTCAGGCTCCAAATTAGGCCATTTCAGTCTTCCCATTGCTTTTATGTGACAATTGAGAGAAGAGCAACCCAGCTATACTAAGAGATACATGAGTGTGAATCAGTTCTGATTAGTTCTTTGTCATTCTTGAAAACATGTCACAAGAGATTCTTCTTAAATTTTGATCAAAAGAGATTATAAATCATATTTTATTTTCTTGTCCTCACATCTCTTCAAAGCAGGATAGATTTGGGGAAGATTCATCTCCAAAGATACAAAGAGTGATGAGTCTTTCTTGCTGCTGCTGTGAGGATCGGCACTACCAGCTGCAGCCAGCTGCATAGAGCTTTATTCCTCCCAGCAATGACAAGAGCAGCTGTGGCTCCAAAGCCCCTGTCAGCTCAGAGTTGATTTGTTATGGATGATCTGTCAGGGGCTGTCCCAGATGACATCTCTGTTCCACCTCTTCAAATAAATGAGAAGCCTTGCTTCACAGTGAGTGCCATGCTTCTGCTGAGCTTCCCCAACTTTCCTGTCTCCAGCACACTGCTGTGATCTTCTGCACGTGCAGCAAGGGCTTTGTGGCAACAGTTGTTGTCACATAACTGGTTACCTGTGACAAAGTATTTTTCTCACAGGAGGAGACAGTCAAGCCATGATGGCCTGTGGCAACACAGGGGTTATTCACTTCCAGAATCAAGGCAGCAGTGAAGAAGAGGGCAGGGTAGACCAAAGTCCTGAGGTTTCTGTGGGGCTCAGCACAGTTTCTACTCATGTGATTTGAGGATACTCAGTCACAACTCCTGCAATGTGGCGAGGCTCAGAGGCATATTTTCAGCTATGTAACAGCAGCATGGACTCTCTTATCTTGGGAGAGTCAGTATGAATGTATCCTTGTTTCTATGCCATCTGACATGCCACTTGGAAGGAAAAAGGCAGTGGTTCTTCTTAGCTAGCAGCTGCCACTAAGGGCTTTCACCAGCTCAAAAATTTTGAAGGAGAAAGTATTTGCTAAGCAGGTGGACTTCTGCTTGTTTATGGGTTTTCTTCCTTTGCTGAAAAAAGAGGGACTTCAGTTGGCAGCATTTATTCCCTCAACTTCTCAGCACCAGCTGCTATTGCTGCTGAAAGAGCCCAGACTAATAAACTTGGTGCTTTGGCGTGAATTGCTGAGCTTTGTATTTAACTACTATCACAATTTAATACGTGTGGCTGATGCTGTAAAAGGCTAACTATACGCAGGGGGAGAATCTGGAAGAAAAATTATGTGGGGGACTTCTGTTAATCTCCACCCTCAAAATAAACTCTGAGTGATGCGTGATACGAGTGCATTGAACAGATGTTGAGTTTGATCCCATCTTAGTCTTAGACCCTTGGGGGTCTTCTCTCCCTCATGAAGTTCAGAAGCACTCAGAGGATGAATTGAGTTCCAGATGCTTAAATTCTAACTGAGATTTATAGAACTTTCAGTATCACTTTAGAATTGTTTGTTCTTAGATGCTGTTTGATGTTGCCTTTATTATGTGCTGTGAAAATCAGCAAAACAAGGCTGACGTAGAAGGTGCTGTGTTTGGCTAGATGAGTTAGAGTGGCCTGAAATAAACAGGGCAAGTGATACCTCAGTGTCGAGTCCCAGTACAAGTAATTTGTTTGTTACTCTTGCACCTTGTTTGCAAAGCTGTCTATGAAACCTTGACCTCCATTTGCTTTTACTGAAGCTGTGCTTCCTGCAGAACAAAATGTTTTTCTGTGCCAGCCCAGCCTGGGCCATGACTGCACTGGACAGGAAAAAAGGACAACTGATAAAGGTAGAAGCATCTGCAGGGCTAGGGGTAAGTGAACAGCTAATTGAAATGTTACATTCATTAGGTTTTGACAATAAAAAAATAGATTGGCAGTTTTAATAGAAGTGCCTGTTTATTATTAAATGTCAACTATTTTCATACTGAAAAAAAAAAAAAAAAAGAAAGAAAAAAAGAAAACCCAAAATTTCTTTGAAGAAAATGTTTGGATGGAAGTTATTTTCTTTTCCTTGAAAATGTTACCTAGGAATTCCTACTGTATAGCAAGGGCAGCACATGTTAAAAAAGCAGCATGCCAGGCTTGTAACTACAGTATCATTTTCTCAAAGTCACTTTGAGGTGGCTGAGCTTCACAGCCCACCAAAGTCCTTGAGTGTTTTCTCAGCTGCACAAGGCATGGCCAGTGCACCTCTGCATGCTTTCAGGGTCTGGACATTTTCCGAGCAGAGGAGGCCATGAACTGAAACCATTTTATTTGCACTCCCTTTATTGCTTGTTTTATTGGCATCTTGAAGTGTTTTGGAGGCTCATATGAGTTCTTAACCTTCTTTGAGTCTTTGAGTGTTTAATACGCACCTCAATGGGAATATGGAGTTAGCTTGTGTCTTCACATGAACCTCACTGTTCACAAGCCTAGTCATTTTAATCCTGCAATGTCTGGTAATTGTTAGTTGAAACACTGATTTTTCAATAGCTGAAGTTGGTGGGTTAATATATGGTCAGTGTTAACACCTTCTCTGTGTGCATAACCTGCCGGCCTGATGTCAGCTTCCCATAGCAGGTGTAATTTCCTCCTGTGGCACTCAGGGTGTAGGAGACAGACATGGTTTGAAGCCAGTCTGGATAATGTTCAGCACAACAGGGACAAAACTAGATTGTATCTCTGAAATGGTGCTGCTTTGGGCCCTCAAGCAAACCCTGTTTGTCTGGTGGGGTTTTTGTTGAGAAATGAATGCAATAGAGGTCGCTTAGTTGTATGTAATTAAATGATAAACACTTTGTAATCTTTCATCTTTTTTTTATTATTATTTTGCTACACTAATTGAATAACTTCCAGCAGTGAATTTATTTTTACTTAGCTGAAGCCTTAAATGTTATCCCTTTTGGTAAATATTTGGAGATCCCATTGATAATTCCTTCCTGTGAGCTGGAAACAGCACATTCATCACACATAACAAAGAATTTTAATTCCTGCTTTAAGGGGAAATACGGCTAATTTTAAATCACAGATGAAACATTTACCCTGAATTAAACACTTCCAGGAAAATCCTATGTGACTACATCAGCCACATGTACTGCAATGAGCAGGGTGCTGGCAAGTTGTAACATACAGACAGTCACAGAAGTGCAAGGGACCTGCTGAGACTGGTCTGAGGTTTCAAAGTAGCTGTTCAGAAGCTGGTCAAGCTCTACCCTAATGATGGCTGGACTCCTTGCTCCTCTTTGGAGGCTGCTCCAGAGCAACAGACCTTGTGGCTATTAGGAACCCTCTAGTCTCCAGCCTAAATGAGCATATGGCTTTTATCCCACTTCTACATCTTCTCAGGCTTAAAAATACTCAGTTAGGAAACAGAAATTCTCAGCTGAAGGTGATTCTTCTTTTCTCTCTCCCATCTGCTGGGGGAGACGCATTGTCCCTCTCCCACCACCCACCAGGATAACCCCTTGTCACCATATGTTGGTGAGATATTGAAGTGGACTTCAAGTAAAAGTGCATGTACTAGTATTAGTACGTGATAAAATACAGATTCAGGGCAAGGCTGTGAAATAACCCAGCCCAATTTCTGAATGGGAATGGGGAAAATACTACATGGGAAGGGAAGTAGAGCAGACTTCTATATTTATACTCTCTAGAAACAATTATGACGTGTCAATAGTAACATATTTTCATATTTAATATGGATACCATCATTGCTATTAATTAATCGAAATTATTATGGTTGAAATTGATAAAATATTTTAAAGCATAGTTTAAATTTGCATTTATTTATGAAGAAAAGTTTAATACAAATGGAACTGACGTCACTATACAAAGTGACTGGAGCTCAGCAGAAGCCGCTTTGAAAAATCTAAGATGCTTCATTGTTCTTGTTGGGCCATTTATGGCATTATGACCAGGATCAGTGGATTTAGCATAGAATTTCTTTTACGCAGATGTTAGGCCTTCTTTGGTGGTGCAAATTGGCCTCATTTAGGCTGGGTAAAAGAGACAATAAAAATCAGAACACTCATTTTAAATAGAGCCAGTATGTTTTTAAGAACAAAACAGATGTATTATTTTAAAACATATGTTTTCAGGTGAGAGGTCTTTGCTTACTTCGCTAGGGAGATGCAGGCCTCAGGGCAGCAGGCAGCACCGGGCCAGGCGGGAGACTGGGCCAGGAGAGACCCCTCTGCCCGGCATCAGCTGCCGCGAGGAGCTGAGAAGCTTTCGGCGCCGCAACCAGAACCCCCCGGCCTTGTGCCAGCTCCTGCAGCCCCAAACCTGTCCTCGCACCCGCTCCCACAGGAACGCGGCAGCGGGGCGGGGGCGGCGGCCTCCCCCGAGCCGCGGCGGCGGGGCACCGGCCGCCCCTCTCCGTGGTGCTGAAGAGGCTCCCACCGCCCCCGCCGGCGCAGGGCCGTGAGCCGGGAGCCCGCCCCTGTCGCCGCCGCCGCCGCCGCTGCCGCCACCGCCGCCGCTGCGGCTCCTGATCCGTCCCCGCCCCGCGGCCGCGCAGCGCCGGGCGGGCTCTGGCGGGGCGCCATGGCGGGGCGCGGAGCCTGAGGCGGCGTGGGGCGGCATGGAGGCGGATTTCGCCGCCTTCGGGAGTCCGCTGTGCGGCGAGGTCAAGCGCTTCTGCAGGCGGGTGCGGGAGACCTACCGAGAGATCAAGGAGGACCTCACCCCCTACAAGGATGATCGTTACTACCGGTACGGGCGCGGCTTTTCCCCGGGGGTCCGGGGCCCTGCCCACCCTCGGGGGCTCGGCCCGGCTTCCTTCGGGCTGGCCCCCGCGGCGCTCGCCTGGGGCCCTGGAGGGGACGAGCGCGGGGCTCAGGGGAGTGGGAGGAAATCTGGGGCCGGGCTTCTTGCAACGACCCCCGGCCGGGCACCCGGGATCAGCCGCCCCAGCCGAGGGGCCGCACGGCGGCCGATCTCCGCAGTCCCGGCCGCGCAGCAGCGGGGCGCGGCAGAGGGAGGCCCCGCCACGGCGGATGGAGCCGGCTGCTCAGCCCAGGGGGACGTGGTCTTCCAGCGCCTCTGTCCCTACCCTCACGTATTAATAGCCTTATATAGGTGATACGTCCATTTTTATTCCTCTGTGCTACACCTTTTCCACGGTCATGGCAATCTAGGATAACGTGCCCTACAGCAGCCATGAAACAATCCTGGAATTGTTAAAAATCCAGCTAGAAAATCAGAGTGGCTGGTAAAGGTTGAGGTCAAAAGGGACAGATGTACTGAGTAGGCTACACCCACGTTTCTTCTGTGCCTGTTGTCCCTGTCTACTGTGCTGGTGAATGACCAGGGATGGTTGGAGAGTATTAATGTCTGGAGATTAGACAGAGCTAGGAAGGACTCCAGAGGTGTTGGAGGACTGGGTTATAAATTAAAATAATTTTTTTGATTGGAGAAAGGATCTGAAAAAGTAGCATGAAAATCAGAAGAAAAACAATGCCAGGAACTACATAATGAATGCTATTCAGCCACACAAATACAGGTTGAGGAATGAACTGTTACATAACATTTTTGTAAAAAAAAAAAAAGGGTATGGGAATTATAGAGCTTTATAAAATAACCTCTTTCAACAATTACATTGTCTTAAACATGAGAGAAAGATAATTTGGGGTGTTCAGCAGAGGCATAATTCCTAAGATTTGAGAATGAAACCATCCACTTTAGTCACCACTCCAGACCTTAGTTGGATCTGTGTCCAGTTCTGGGCACCACACTTCAAGGGCCTGACAGTGAAAAGAGCGTAAGGACAGAGATATGGATAATCAAAAGCCTAGAAAACATAGCTGTGAGGAAAATTTGGGGTTGCCCCCCTGGAAGAAGAAACATACAAGCTGGAGGAATAGAAATTCATGTAAAGACAAACTTCATGTTCATCTTGGACAAAAGATTACAGAGTAATATTAATTGAAGCAATAAAAGTTCATATTAGACATTAAGAAAAAAACTTCTGGATGGATGGGAAGGATGGTAAAACACAATGGGAATGATTGTCCAGGGAGACCGTAGCATCTCCATCATAGGAGGTCTTGAAAAACTTTTGACAAACACATACCAAAAAGATGTAGAACTGCTTTTCTGAGACCGAAGGAAAGATTAAGTACCTTGTGAGGTCTCTTCCAGCTCTATTTTACTATGAATCTGAGCGTAAGCGCTTCTGTCCGTGTGTGCACAGTGCCCCAGTTCTTCTGCTTAGATCATTGGACTTCTGTACTCCGTGTCTGGTTTTCCCAGTGAAGGGACAGGTAGTCCATTAGATTGAATTTATCTCATTGTTCACAATAGCAAAGACTACAGATTTTGGAAGCACTGCCTGACAGCTTGGCAGAGTTTAACATAACCATGGTCCTTCCTACCAATATAGTGGCTCTTTGTACCTGAGCGTGGTGTGAGAAGCCATGGGAGGTGATAAGGAGCAATGGAAGTGTACCTGTGTGCATCTGGTAGTGCTATAATGAATACTGGCACTTGAGTGGAGAAAGAGAGGAGGCATACTCTTTGGATTAACCAATAAGAGGCCCTGAGAGGCATTTGTTCAGGTTTGTTTCCAGAAGAAACTCAAGCTCTCCAAGGTAAATTGTTATTAACTCATTTTTATGACTTAAAGTGTGCATGAAGGGACTTTCTGTATTGAAAAGAGAAGATGATATTCCACTGAATCAAATAAGCTTGTAGACTTAGTGCTAGATTGCCCTTTATTCAGTGAGAGCACCCCCAAGAGGTATCAGCTGCAGATTGTCTATACTGAAATGGAGTGATATTGGGCTCTTGGCCAAGGAAATAGCATTTTGTGACTTAGAAGTCATGCTAGTACTTCTTTGTATTCCCAAGATCTTAACCTAAGTGACCTGGCATAAAATGTTTAATGTTACTGTCGCTGCATGCCTGCTATTCTGGTGAGTGTTTCCCTTCCTTGAGGAGAAGGGTTTCTTGATCCTACCATGGATTCTTCTTACAGCCAGATCTCACAGGATGGAGAATTAGATACTTCATTCTCCTTTCTCTCTCTATTTCATTCGGTACGTTTGGTCAGGTTATAAATGAGGAGATTCAGGGATGTGATGGAAGTACTGCTCTGATGGCAGAAGGAATTTCGGAAATTTGACCAAGGAGATGCTGTGTGGCTTATCTTGCACCAGACTAACACAATGAAGAGTTGGTAAAACCATATAAAAGCATGTTTCTTCCCTCTCACACACTGCATTCACAAATGTGAGGCTGTCAGACACTGCCAGCTTTAACTCTCTCCTCCCACAGGTTGAGCCAAGCCACTGGGCCATCAGCTGGTTGTTTCCATCACCTGTTTGGAAATGGAGTGGTCTAGTCCATTAAGTGGTAGGGAAGGCAGAGGCAGGTATGTGTGTGTGTGATGAGTTTATAAGTAATCAACATTTTCTAGGAAAAAAAAAAAAATCTGCTGCAGTCTCACTCCTGATTTCTGTAAGGACATCCTTCTTTGAGTGCCAGCAGGAAAATCCAAAGCTGGAAAGCTTTGAAGTAGAGTTGATACAGAAACAGAAAAACATCAAGTAGTCCCCTTTGTGACTGGCAGGGAAATATAGTCTTTCTTGAGTCAGGAGTGCTTGTTGTGCACTGTCCTCAGTGACAGGGGATTCGGTGTGAGTGGATGACTGATGAAGCTGTTATCCCAAATAACTGTGCTCTCTCTGCACAAATGGCTGAGTCATTTCTCATTCAGCCCTGAGGCTGTCCCAGTTCAGTGACATCTTCTGGTGATGGTTTCCTTTAAAGCATGGTGTTCTTGACCATGTGGTTCAGCAGCTGTCTGTTCTTTGGGCAGGGGTGACAACTAAGGGTGGCAGGCTTCTCAGCCATCTCAAGCTACACTATCCTCCCTCCACAGAGCCCCAGGGCACTCATCCTCACTATAGAAATGAAGTGATGTCCATGTTAGTGCATTTCTTCTGCCCAACAGCCCAGAGTAGTCTCTGTGTTGTGCCTCCTGGTGTATTTCCCCACAAGCAAGTGCTAGTTTATGCAGCCATCTGGAAGAGGCAGAGAGAGCAGGGTTAGCTGTGGTGCAGCACACTGATAAATGCCATCTGTCTGGGTCAATAGTTCCCTTAGGCAGACAGAGCTCTTTATGGTGTGCCTGTAAAAGAGACTGCATATTTATAGGCACAATATTAAATACCCTCATTGCTAACCCCAGTGCAAGGTTGGTCTCGACTTAGTACACCTAAGATTAGCCTGTGGTACACCAGGAGACGCTTGGTGCAGTAGATAAGCTCAGAGAAGGCATAAGAAAGGGAAAAGCATTATGCTCTCCCATCAGTTATGGGGACTGCCACAAAGCTTATCAGATTTATTACAGCAACTTCAGGATTGTTCTAATTCATACCCATGAAAAATTGTTCCAAACAAGCCACTTCAATGAATGATTTGTTGTCTGCTGTTTCTTCCTTCCACTCCAATATGTTCCTTCCTCCCCTAGCATGCCTCCTGGCCAGAACAGCAGGGCAGGGAGAGCTGATGGGAGGGCTGGCAGCCAATGACTCCCTCTGATGCACTAGGCAATTTTAAGTCAACTATTGGAACAAAAAGAGCTTAGTACCAATGTTACTAAAACATCTACATTTTTATCTCTTCGACATGTTGTGAGCTATACAAAGCTTACAAGAAGACACCAGGCCTCCCAATCAGCTGACGGTTATTTCAGTGGGAGTTTCATAACTATCCCCTAACTAAGATCAAAGAGTTCAGCATACTGAAAACAATTTGATAGGTGAAGGCAATTAAAGTGGATAAAGAGGAGAGTAGGAGTGGCCAAATTGTGGTCTGACATCAGAGTTTCTTAACTATAAGTAACAATTTAGTATTCTTGAAAAATCATTTTCTAGGTTAATGAACCTATCCCACTGGCCAATCAGCTTATGTAGGGAAACACAGTGTTGACACTGAATTTTGTAATAATACCCAGAGATTAAGATCAATGGCCTACAACCCGCCCTGCTTTAAGTAAAGGATACATTTTAAACTCCTATCATGCAATAATATGACATCCTGTACAGCAAAAAGAAAAGACTATATATAGGACAGCATGAAACTTATTATTTAACTTCAGTTTTAATTAATGCTTGATGTGGCTTATATAAGGAACAGAAGAGGTAATTATAGATAATACAAATATTCTTAATTCCTCAGCACTTCCTATTAGTGTTTCCAGTTCATTAAAACATAGCCAATCTTCAAAACATGTGGGAAAAGTTCATTTGCAGTGGTTCTGCTCCTTTGGCGAAAAGACTAGAGAATAGCATATGATGTGAATCAGCAATAAAGAGAAGCTGTTAATTTTTCCTTGAAGAAACCTGTGCCTGCATGTTTCAGGGAAGAAACTTGAGGGTTGCCAGAGAATACACTTCTTCCCACCTTCTTAAAATCTTTCCAAAGTGCAAGTTTGTGAGAAGCCAAAGGAGTCAGCAAGACCTTGACTGCAGTCAAATTCCCGCTGAATTATCTGGTTCATGCGGCTTCCAGCCTAGACCCAGGCAGTATCTTCACTGGCTACTTCAAGACACAACCAGTACCCCTCTTTTGTTCTTCCAGCACTCACTGCTGCATGCTCACAACTGGGGGAAGAACCAGAATGACCCCAGTGTGAAGTACACAGCTAGGGCTGGAAAGCTTGAGAGAGCAGCAGGAGGAAGCTAACACTGTAGTGTCATGCTTGCTTTAAGCTGCCATAAGCTGGCTCTGCACCTGGAAGAAGCCATCCTAGTTCTGCTTTCCCTAGTCACACATTTCTGCTCTCTTCCTCACTGACACACAGTTATTCCTGTATCTTTTTTTTTTTTTTAGGTGACTTAACTCAGATAATTCCCATTATTCAATTCACCACCACTCTACTGCACAAACATTTGTGCTGGAAAAAAATCAGAGAGGCTGTATTTCACTTTTTGTCACTAAAGCGGTAGATATGAGCCACAAGAGTATAAACTGGTCATGAAAGTATAAGCATTAGTGTTAAGATGGTTAGTGTAGGTAGACCCTTAGCCGAGCTAACATTCAGCCTGTTCATTCATAGGTCAGCCTGCCCCTTCTTGCAAGCCTCGTTCGTCAGACACTGTCCAGTTTCTACAGCAGATGAAGCAGACAGTAACTTCTTGCAGTATTTCACCCCAGAGCAGGTCAGGCAAGGAACTGAGTGAGGCACCGTCTTGCAAGGAGCAACGTAAAGTGATACTCTGACTGACTCTGTGTTTGTGGAGGGAGAAGGGTTTCACAGCACCTTCCCTCTGAGTGTTTAGTTTGTAAACTCAATGCCATTATTTTCATAAAACTTACAGGTTGTAATGTTTTTACAATGTATTTACAACCTTTTGAAAGCTGGTAAATGGCAAAGAGAAATGTGGTCCCATGACTCATGGAAGTGAGCTGGATTACAAGCTCTGCCACCAACACTGTTCTCCAAATAACTTTTGGCCAGGCCCAGTCTCTCTGTGCTTCAGTTTCCTACCTGTTCAATGAGAAGAATGTATTTTTGTTTAGAGGAGAATAAACTCATTCACATTATTGAGCCACCTGAGTGCCAGAGGGATTGGAGCAGTCATCCGAATAGCTCAGATGCACACACATAAATGGCAGCAGTCATAATTCTGCAACTGCACTTCCCAGAACACTGGAAATGATCACACAGATACTGTAAGCACCATTCTATCACTTTCTGGCCAGGGAGAACTTCCTGGGAAGGTCTGAAGTGTGCTAAAAGCTATCTGATATGCATCATAGTCACCCATGACCTAATGACTTCAAATTGTGGCTTGGCAGTGCTATCCTCTTCTGAGCAGATGCAGTTTGTTAGGTTGTCCTGATGACTCAAAGCTTTATTTTCTGCTCTACAGTAGTGATTCTTGTTAAGATTCATAAATTCCTTTCCTTCATCACTTGTTATAATGTATTTCTCAAGACAACCTTTTTATGAGATTACTAAATAATCATCAGTGCTGTAAATCACAGATCTAACTGATGGAATAAATACCAGTATCAATGAATGAATCAACTCCCAGCATTTCTTTTGGGTTTAGTGGTGTTACAGAAGAGATATACTGGGTCCCACAGGTCACCAGTGATGACATGAATTACCCATAGGGCAGTTGAGTGAAATGAATAATATTATTAATTTTAAGTACCTTTAAAAAGCAATTGCAATAAAAAAAATCTTACTAAGTACACTTTTAATGGAAGCATTTGATTGTTGAAGAGATAATTTTTACATTATATGCTGATTGATTTATCTAAACATTTCTGGGGTCATCCTGAGGTGGCTCTACCTTATAAACACCAAAGCCAGGAAGCTACTCTGAATTTTATCCTAGACTAGACACCAGGTATTCCCACATGTAACTGCAGTGCTGGCTTTCTATAAGCAATTATGAGAACTACCAAAAAGTAATATAACTTGGCAAAATCCCTAAAACTGCCTAGTTTTCATCATCACTACCCAATGGATTAGTTGACAGTCTCTGTTGTGCAGTTTCAGGACATTTAACAGGAAAGCAGAACAAAATCCAGCTTTATCTCAACTTATGTGCAAGAATGAAATAATAATAATAGGTGCAATCCAGAGATTTTTATTAAGTAAATAATGTGTTTAAAATAGTAGCTTATTCCTAGGATTTACTTTCCAGTGCTTGTGAGAAGACTGAATTCTCTGTGAACACGTGAAGATGTTAACCACGTCTCTTGAATACCGTAAAGCTCCATGGAGGTGACTGCAGTGATGGCATTTTCATTCCACTGGAGAAGGCATCACCATTAGATCAGGCTGAAAAAGCAAACCAGAAGGCTTTGACAGGCACTAAACATGCATATGTTCAAGCATGGATAAGTCACATCAGTCCTTACACCTAAACCAGATAGATTTAAATCAGATTCAGAACCACTTCTCTGTCTTATGTATCACAGGATCATAGAATACCAGGTTGGAAGGGACCTCAAGGATCGTCACTGGTCCAACCTTTCTTGGCAACAGCACAGTCCAGACAAGATGGCCCAGCACCCTGTGCAGGCAGATCTTTAAAGTGCCCCATGTTGGGGAATCCACCACTTCCCTGGGGAGATTATTCAATGTTTGATTGTTCTCACTGTGAAAAACATTCCTCTTGTGTCCAATTGGAATGTCCCCAGGACTAACTTGTACCCATTACCCCTCACCTTTTCCACATGACTCCCTTTAAAAATGGAGTTTCCATCTTCTTTGTAGCAAGCCCTTACATACTGGACCATGGTGATAAGGTCTCCCCAGTTCTCTCAGCCTTTCCTCAGAGGGCAGCTTCCCAGTCCTTTGATCATCTTTGTGGCACTTCCCTGGACCTTCTACAGCCTGTCCACATCTTTCTTTTTATAGTGGGGACCAAAACTGAACATGGTATTCCAGGTGTCGCCTGAGAAGTGCTGAGTAGAGTGGGATCTTCTTTATCTCTGCTGGTGATACCCTTGTTGATGCAGCCCAGCATCCCTTGGATTTCTTCACTGCAGCAGCACACTGTTTGCTCATATTGGGCTTTCCACAGGTCCCTTTCCACAGAGCTGCTCCCCAGTTGGGTGGATCCCAGCCTGTGCTGCACTCCTGGATTATGTCTTTCCAGGTGTAAGACTTCACACTTGTCCTTGTTGATCTTCATAAGGTTCTTGTTAGACCACTCTTCCAGCCTGTCCTGGTCTTCCTGCAGGGTGGCTCTCCCTTCCCAAGTCTCCACTTCCTCACTCAAGTTTGGTGTCAACAAATTTCTTCACCACATACTTGATTCCATCCTCCAGGCCACTTAATATATATGTATTTTCTGTTTATAAGAATAACTTTCCCTCTGTTGAATGTGGTTGCTACTACTGCAATACAAGGGCACCGGGAATGTGGAAAATACTGCTGTCACCCCAATACAACAAGGTATTTTGAACCTCCCCGTCTTCAGCAGGGAAGGACAAGCCATATGCTTGTGCTCAAGGCCTGCTCACCAAGGCTGAGGCAGCACTTCAAAGCGTCGAAGCCCAGCGCCTGATTTGTACTCGCTGTCCGAGGGGACACCCTCCCGCGGCCCCAGGCGCCCGGCCGGGGGCTGTCTGGGCGGCCCGTGACCGCGCCCGCTGCCCGCCCCGGCGGCTCCCGTTGCGGACGAGCGGCGGCTGCGGGTTGCAGTACCGCGCGGGCGACGGCGTTTCAGCCCTCAGGCTGCAGGCCGGGCCTCGACCGCCGTGACTGCTCGAAGCCAGGGCCGGCAGCGGCCGGAGCGCAGGGCCGTGTCCCCTCCGGCTCGCCGTAGCGCCGCCGCCCCCTGCCAGCAGCGCTGCCCTTCGGCCCCGCGGCTAGGGAGCAGCGGGGGCTGCCGTGACGTCTCCCGAGTCGCGTGGCGGACGGGTGACGCACGCGGAAGCCGCCGCGAGGCACCGCTTGCGACTGTGCCACGGCAGCGTCAGCGGCGGCGGCTCGAGGGCGGGGGAGGGAGACGCCTCCAATGCGCATGCGGCGCCGGGATGGAGCCGTGAGTGGTGGGCGGGGGAGGAGCGCGGGGTGGTCGCCGCTCGCGCGCCGGGGGCGGGCGGGGAGCAAGGCGGTGGTGGGGACCCTCGCGCGTGCTGGCGACCCTCGCGCGTGCTGGCCGGCGTGGCGGCGGCTCGCGGGTGCGCCCTCGCGCTCGGCCGCCGGTGGCGGGAGCGGCCGTTCAACGGCCGGCGGGGAGCTCGCCCGCGGCTACCGCTGCCCCGGCCGCCGGCAGGGTCCGCTAGGTCTCGGGGGGGGTGGAGGGGGAGAACGCGTCGACCCGACGCTGCCAGGACCGCGATGTGCTGCTTTGCTTTGAGCCGGGTCCGCGGCGGGGAGAAGCGATGGTTCCGCTGGCCGGGTGCGGTGATTGAAGCTTTCCCCCTATAAAGACGCTGTCTTGTCGCTCGGTGTTAGACACCTCAATTCTCGTTACGGAAGTAATGTCACCGAGGGTTAAATTACTGTTTCTGAGGCTATGGTTCGCCAGTCAGGCACCTGAGAGTGACTGGAACGCTCCCGGTTTCCTCGTCTGCAGTGAATACACATTACCCCCCCCGCTCCCCCCCATCTCCACTCAGATTATATCTGTTAAGGGAAAAGAAAAACTTGATTTCCCGGAAATCTCTGCGCGTTCAGAGCCCCAGTCCTGACTAGTTATTCAGACTTCAGTGAATACAGCAAACAAGACACAAAAAAAGAAGCCCGACCCACCCGTGTGCACAAACTGTTCAGCACAGTCACGGTTAGCTGTCACTTGTATAACAGTGCTATGTAGTACTGTTTAATATTTATTATATGCATCTTTCTGTGCAGTCATGTGCTGCCTCATAAGCTGTTAACAGTTGTGGAATACCTCTGCAAGAAAAAAGTTCAAGGTCTTCTGAGGGACACCAAGGCAATGTCTTTAACTGGGAGAAAGTGCTTTCTGTACAGACAAACCCAGTGCTCTGAATGTAGGTAGCATTTATAATCATGTAAATCAAAGTTAGTTTGATGGTTTTATTTGGGAGTAAGCCTAAAATTGAAAAGAGTAGTTGGAGGCAGAGAAGTTGAGGCTAGTATGTCAGAAAAACTGCAGAGTCTAAGAGTGATTTATTGAGGATTTTAATATCAGTCCTGTACTCCTTACTTCTTAATCCCGATTTTGTCACAACCTTTCCATCTGTAACATGAGTCTTAAGTGAAAACTGTTGTATAAGAGATTGTTTTTCTTTACGTTCTCTAGTAAAGACACTTGCGCAGACATGAGAAGTAATTTGAAGATGAGGAATAGCCTGAGAAATACTTTGCTTAGTTAGTTGAGCTAAAACTTTTCTCAAAGAGCAAGACTTAACCTACCCTTACATCTCATGTATGAATGGCTACTGAAAGACTGCTGTTGTTGCAGGTGTACTTTTCCGTAGTGCCCTCTCCCACAGATTGCATTAGTGCAGTTTAGTTTTGACTGACTACTATTGGAGATGCCTGAGTATAATATTTCTCTGTTTGTATCTTGGTGCTTTCTGCTCCTTTGCAGTGAGTTTCAGACATATCCAATTTAATTATAAAGTATTTAGTTTCTCTCTGGGTTAGGATAAAACTCAGTACAGGTGGTGAAAACTGCCTGAAAAGTCTGCAGGATGGCTAGTCTAGAGCTTCAGGCTGCCTTGGTTAGGCCAGTTAAAAAAAAGTACAGTTCTTCACTCTTTTGAACAGATGCTTCCAGAGTGAGGAGATTTTTTTGCTTTTCCCTTAAATGCCTTTCAAACATTTTATTCTTTATTAGGCCTTTCGGACGTAAAAAGAAGCTGCTAGTGGGGGATCATCAACCTGCACTTATATGTATTCATTAATTTCATATAATGTCTTTCTAAAAGGCAAGTGCTAAACAGTAAACATACGGGTAGATCATTTTATCCGCTTTGTACGTCAGCTGCCGATAGGTTGAAATGAGACACTTGTGACTACACAAGGAAATTCTGTTGTTGCAGCAAGGAGCAATGAAGAATACTTCCTCCCACAGGAATGCTGTAAATTCTTGTTTGCCATCACGATAAATGTAGTTAAGATCTGTCTGAGTTCTTATATTTGTTCTTATGAAAAGTGTCCATGTCGCCTTACTGACCTGTGAAGCAGCACATAGAGTCAGTGGCTTAAATGAGACTTCATGAGTCATGAGTATGAAAGAAGAAGGGAAAACACAGAGTGTGTCCCTACTCTCTCTGGTCTCCTCTCTTTCTGAAGTACCAGCATGGCTGTTCTGAGGTAGGTGTGTACTTACCCATTTTGACTATTAAGTGTTGCACCACCTGGAGAGAAGTTGGAATAAAGAATGAGCCAATGTCGAACATGTTTCTTCGAAAGCTTGCAAGTGCATCTCTGCTCTGGCGTACGAGTAAACCGAGGTGCTAATTGCCGATAGCTGTTACACTGTGAGTGATGGCTGGGTGATGAACTCTGGTGACTTTCCTATAACGGCTGTGGAGATGAAGCTGCCTTTCATGTTCACATTATGCATTTCGAAAGGTCTGCAAAACCTTGGGAATGAGGAGGTTCATCAGAAGAACCAAGAATAGGCATAACAAGTCAGAAGTATCCTGACTCAGACTCAAGCTGTTAAGTGGATGCCCATATGTAAGCTGTTAAGAACAGCACATGCGTATGTGATACTTTCCTGCACATATATGATACTCTTCCAGTCATCAGCTATTCTCGACCCATGGGCTTTCCCATCCAGGACTGGTTTCTCTGTATTGAGTTTTCATCAGTGTGTGCTCTTCCATGAAGCATTTGTTTTCTACTTGAATCCTTATAGTTAATTTAGGCATACCAACATGTGCCATTTTTATATATCGTGGATTTTCTTGTTAAGGTTTGTATTTTAGTACCTCAAGATAATACCCCAACCCTGTTTTTTTAGGCATAAAATGAATGAGCTGTGAAACTGTGAGCTGTGAAACTGGTGAGCTGTGGAACTGAAGGAGCCCTTGGAACAGATAGGAAAATGCACCTCAGTTCGTTTAGTACTAGTACAGATGTAATAGCTTTCAAGTGGTTTAAGTGCACGAAGGCAGAGGTGTTAAGACATTGACTTAAAGAAAACACTGCAGTTCTGTCCCTGTAAAAGCTGTGCAGATAAGTTCTGATTTGAAATGCCTCTATTAATTGACATTTTTCAAAGTCAACTTAAAATCATACTTCTCTGTAAGCCTTTTGTGTGATGATCTTCCTGACAGAGACCTGATCTCTTCCTGGACTACAACTGTGATAATTTCATGTACAATTTACCTTTTTTGCCTGTACAATGAGGTATTCTGACATCTTAGACTGGTGCGGGGTTTTCGCTCCGCGTAATGGTGTGTGGCAAGACCAGTTACACTGTGTTTGCAGGTGCTATGCCCAGAGTCCTGTACAGCCAGGTTGTGCCAACTTGTAACGAGTATGGTTACTTTCTTGCAATTCTTTTCTGTGGGGTTTTCCTCCCTTCCCTGACAACTTTGTGAGTTAAATTAAGATTTGGATCTTTCAAACTTTACAGTAGAGGAATAATGTAATTGTTGTAGTTCCTCATTTGGAGATATTGCAATAATTCCTGAAGAATATAGAGGTTATTATTAAATTCTTTTACTAATTTATAGTGAATTGTTTACCTTGCTTTTGAGGGCTGCCAGGCATCCAGGCATGCAGACATGGGGTTCCTGGTCCCAGAATTCAGGCTGGGCTTATGGAAAGGATCCCAACACTTTTTCTGCATTTCTTTGTTAATGTGGTAAAACAGTAAGAGCACCATTCATTTAAAAAGGTTTTATTCCAAACTGAAAGGGAACACTGTCATTAAAGTCTTTTGCTTTCTTTTCTTTCCATAATGGTGCTTATATAGCTTTATTGGAAAACGATGCCCCAGCTCCCCCAGTCCTACAGCTTTCCCATATAAACCGTACAGCTTTCTATGACCATGACTACTGAAACAACAGTAGAAAATCAGCTTTATGGTGGCCCCATTCTGGCATAACTCAAAATGAAATGTTTGTTGTATTTTGAAACATGGTGAATTTGTCCATTTTTTTGCACCATGCATTTAACAAAAAGGAAGATGGGGGAGTGGGGTGTGTGCATTATGTAGGATCAATTCTTTGATCATATTTCACTTAAGCTAACAGAAATGGAAGTTACCCGTTACCAAGAGAATGCAATTGGTCCTTTCACTACTTATTTCCCCTCTGTTTTGTCTTTAGCCTAATGATAATGAACAAATAGTTGTGGAAGAGATGTAATTGCTTTTATGTGTATTTATATTTAAGATTCTATTAGTAAGTTCAGATTTCTATTTCTGAAGCTTTGGCAGAGCTCAGACAAGAATGCAGAGCCTGAGTATGCACATCTAGAGTTCTGCCTTACTCCTTGTTAGGGATGACCCTGAAGGGATGAAGTCAGTCTGTCTATCTACCTACCTACCTACCTACCTACCTACCTACCTACCTACCTACCTACCTACCTACCTACCTACCTACCTATCCATCTATCTATTGTGTAGAAAACTCACCAAGATCCTGTGGAGGTACCTGAATTGTTAGTGACGTCAATCCCTTTAGGTTAAGCTGTCATTACAGGAGACGTGGCATCTTGGATGTTTACATATTAATGTATGAACTAAAAAAAACAAACAAACTTTTTCTCCCTTTAAGAAATGTTTTCTCTTGCTCAAGTGATAGGACAATAGAAAACCCTAGAACAAAAATTATGGACAAAATTCATACACTTTGAGGTGCAGATGTGCATGCACATATGTATGTCTAATAATTCCTAGTAGTTATTCTTGCTGTATAAAGCAGAATTAATATTTTTATTTCTTATTGTTATATGTTACGTCAGAGTTTGGTTTAATTTTGTTTGTGGAGGAATGAATGGGGTCTATTTCCACCAAACACCCCCCTTTAGAAATATGACCAACAGCTAATTCTGTGCTTTCTTTTGCTTTCTGTAGGCTGGCACCGATGAGATTATATACACTGTCAAAACGGCATTTTGTTCTGGTCTTTGTAGTATTCTTTGTTTGTTTTGGTCTGACAGTCTTCATAGGAATAGCAGGTAAGGATGTTGTCTTCTAAAACGATTACAGTTCTTGTATGCTTTGTCTAAACCTGTTGGTATTGACAGATGCATTTAAATGCTAATGAGCTTACTGTCCCTGAGATGTCTGAGGAAGCATTACTTTCGACAGGGAGGGGGAAGCGTTTTTTCCATTTCATTTTTTGATAGAAGTACCACCGACACAGATTTGGTATTTCCAACTGCTTTGCAGGGGAGAGTCAGTAAAGTAAAACAAACCCAGCTTCATTGTAATATTTTTTCAGCAGACTGCTACATTATTTTTTTTTTTTCTGTTTCAATCTGTAAAGCCTTCTGAATAGCTGGGTAACAAATGCCACAGAAATATAAAATATTATAGTAATGTGAAAATAGGAACTTTTGTGTTGAACATATATGAGCTTAGGTCTGTGGTTTCAAAGCCTTTGTGGGAGTCATGATGTGATCTGGGAGGCTAAGCACTGAGTGCCTGGATACTTGTCCTGGAGATCAGAGAAATTTGTGGAAGTCTGTTTGACAAAGCATCAGTGTCATTAGGCAGATAGAGTCCTGGCAGTCCTCTGTATGTATATCATATCATGACAGAGCTTTTTCAGATCTAAAATGTACTAGAAAAAGAAGTCAGTGTGCTGTCACTGCAGTTAATAAGCTAATACTCTGCTGTCAGGATAGCTTTGTCTACACAGAAGTGACAGACAGGGAGAGGGAAAGGGAGGGACTTGTACTTATTAAGCAATCCCTCCCCAGTGTGAGAATTAAGGACATTACCACTTCCCCCACTTTACTGCTGATTTCCACATCACTCAGTGTAGTCTCCCTTGCCACTCCCTGACACCTCTTGACCTGTCTGTAGGGTTGTCTCTACCTCTGCCCTGTCCTTCGCCTCCTTTAGAATGGGACAGGCAGTCCAGGCCTGGGACTCATCTGCTCCCGCCTGCCTTGGAAAGATGGAGGGGTTAATCGGAGGCAGCTGTTTGGGCTTTTTATGCCCATCTGTTCCTTGTAGGCAGAACATTCTTCATAATTGCATTAAATAATAAAATTTGTCTGTGAAATAAAACCTTCTTTCCTGCTGTATGATGTATTGTAGCAGCCTGAGGTCCAAACAGACTTTCAATTCATAAAGGTTAACCACTGACATTCTGCAACTTGCCTAATGATGCTGAAGAACATTATTTGGCTGCTAAAATACCATATAAATACATTGACAAAAATGCATTTCATATGAATGATAATAGATAAAAACCTGGAATTACTTAATTTAGTGTCATTTGGCTATTTCACTTAAAAAGTGAACCATATTTGTAGCTGTGTATTTATACTGCCTAGTTGCAAGAAATGCAAATTGTTTTACATGAGACTAGTCAAAAACCAGTGCTCCTGAAAGAGAAAACTGAGCATTTCATTCTTAATCAGTAGCAGAACCCAGAAAAGAGCTGTGTTGGCGTGTTGCATTGCATTTGCATGCCGAGTGATCTGATGATGTGGTTGCCTTTGGCTCAGGGGACTTGGCTGCTGCAAGCAGTGCTTGGTCATCTGTGCTCTGCTGGGGTGCCAGGACTCTTCTGTGATCCCCTTCAGGAACTGGCTTGGCTGTGGGATTCTCATTGTAGGATTGGTTTGCTGGCTAATTTTGTTGACAAGCCTGAACACACTTCATTATTATAACTTAATTATTTTTTAAAACAATGTTGTTTACCTTGGGAGGATGCTCACTGAACACAGGTGATGTTTTTCATGGCTTTTGTTGACAGCTCCTTGCTTCCTGTGAATAGAGGGAGGAGAACTAACAATAGAGTGCTGCCTCATTAAAGGGTGCAGTCTGAGCAAAACTCACCAAACCCACTAAGTAAATGAAAAGTGCAAGATACATCCATATTTTCCATGCTGCTTGAATAAGCCATTGCCCATACTCAACATCTCTCTATCTGCAGTTTCAGAGGCCTAGGAGAAGTCTTGCTTCTCATCAGAGAAAACAAAAGAGTTTAATCTGAGGTGGCTCTTGCTCTTCAGTTCTTGTAACCCAAGACAGATGCAGCCTTGTGGGATTTTTCTCCTAAATTACACACACTTTTTTCCCCTTTTCCCAATGGATTTGTGATATCTTTGGGGTGAGACGAGTGCAAGGAAAATCTAAGGTGCAGAGCTCGTTTTCTGTACTTGAGTAGTCTTCCTGTTCACCACCTCAAGGTGGTTCTTTGCTTTCAGATCTAACTGTGTTAACTGAGGAAGACTAAAATAAACCCAGTAAGAATGTAATTTAATCACTATTTTTTTAATAATATGACCACCGCATCATTTTGGTCAGTTACTTTAAAAAGCTTTAATATATTGCTTGCTATAGTTACAGCAGTAAAACCTCATAATTTTTTGGTTGCTGCACTTAAAAATGGGACTATGATCTCTCTGCCTCAATATTGGTTCATATCTTCTGCTAAAAAAACTCCAACAACAAACTTTTTAAAAGGCTCATTCTGTTGTTTTTGATAAGACTTAATTGTCAAAATATGATGACTTATTAACTGTGAGCACTTACTGAAATTGAATTATGTTTTTCAAAACAAAAAATGCCTTCAAAAAATTTGCCTTTATTATATGTACTTGAAAACAGAAAAGTTAATGATGCAGACTAGACTGGTGGGTGGCTGTTAGTGAAGTTGAATTGTAATTCTAATGTGAAACTTTTAGTATGGTGAGTGAAATTCTTCATTTTTCCATTTAAAATCTGTGAGATGGTTAATGTTTTAATTAGAGTGGTTACAGAAGCCCAAGCAATGTTGCATGTTTATACTTTTTTGCACAGAATGAACTTGTTGCTCATTTATAAACTTCCTTCTTTTTCATTGTTTCTCTGTAGTTACTTTGAAGTCTATGATCTTTGTGTAAAACTGCTTTTCTTGCACGATTTTTTTAATACTAAGTTTGTGGCTGAAGCAGCATGTTTTGAGGATTAATAAATTACATTCAATCACCAGAACAAATACATAAGGGCAGAGACCATTTGGATAGAGAAATCATCCTCTGGGAAGCCTCTGGATTGACCCAGATATACACATATAGGTTCTGCCTGTGTCCCTACCTGCTATAAATCTCCTCTGTGTTTGTTCACACCCCAGTATATAAATAAGATCTTTCCCTATTAGTCTCTTTCTGATTTAGTCCTTTCATGTATGTACGTATACATGCATGAGTACTTTTGTGTATGTACAAACATGCATGCATTCTTCTTCCCCCAGTACCAATGTGTTAAAGAAGGATAAGGGGAAACGGTACTGCTGCCTACAAAAACCTTATGAGAGGATACACAGAAGATGGGGCTAGACTCTTCTCAGAGGTGCATGATGGTAGGGTGAGAAGCAACAGACACAATCTGGAGCACAAGAAATTCCAGTTAGATATTAGGAAATTTTTGTTACCATAAGGATAGTTAAATACTGGAACAGGTTGACCATGGAGGCTGTTGGGAGTCTCTGTCCTTAGAGATGTTCAAGACTTGACTGGATGTGGCCCTGAGCAAGCCGAAAAGAAGAGGGTGGACTAGATGGCCTCTAGAGGTCTCTTTGAACATAAATTATGATTTTATTGCTTCCTATTTACTGCATACAGAACTACAGGTAGGGTGTGTGGATGGATGCAGTTGATCAGTACACGTTAAGTGTGTGTATCTGTATCCACAATGACTGGAGGAATAGTTGCATAAAAAGTGTGGTAGTGAGCTGAACATCTCCCACTACAATTGGATATGAACCTGTTGATCAAATGGATTGTCTGCTTCAGGAGAAATTGTTTATAGAACTTCTATGCAATTATGTTTATTTATGTGATGATATACATAATATATTACAGCATCAGATCTCTATAGAAAAGAAGGGGCCCAAGCTGATTAGATTGAGAACTGTTCCTAAACAAACGTGGGTGTCTTGGCATGAACAGACCAATGCAATGAAAATCCACCACTAGCAGAAGGCACTGTTACTGTGATTGTATGAGCAAGTACACACTGCACGTACATAAAAAGGCATTAGCATCATGCACTGAAATAAAACAGAATGTGTTTGCCCTGGTATGTGAGCCTTAAGTGAAATGCGTTATGGACACTGTGCTCTATGGAAATCGGGTAACGGTACCAGTTTGGTTATAGAAACTTTATAGTGCAATTAAATATGTTGGGTTTTCAGCTAGTTTTTGCAGCCCTTGTTGAGCTTCAATAGCTTTTGCTGTAGCTTGGTACTTTCATGATTGCAGTGTACAGCTTAGCTTGGGAAAAATACTGTGTGGTTTGATGTAATAATTTAGAGTACTCATGCAGGGCTTCTGACGTGGAGTTCTTGATTTATAATTTACTTCCTATTTAATCATGCCTAGAAATACTATGGCAGAGAAGTTTAAAGGAATATTCAGGCCAAGTTTATTAATGATACTGAAACATCTTCAGTAATTTAGCCTTCAGCTTAAACATCTGAAAAGTTGGATAATATTCACCTGCTTTGCAGGGAGGTATTTTGTACAGTCTTTTGAAATCCTATATTTATGTCATTACTTATCAGTAATACTCATACTTTAATATTGTTTTCTTTCTTCCTTCTTATGTATTGTGTAGGTCCTAATGTAATTGAAACTTCTGTAGCAAGAACTGACTTAAATAACAGCCTAAAGGTAAGAGTTAATAAATATTGTTGGATTACATGAATGGCTTTAATTGATGTCAGTAATGTTAAACATTCCCCTCCTTGCCCACAGTTATTTTAAATTTTTATTGGAAAACTTCTTGGCTACATGGTGCTTTCCAATTTGAAATTGAACATGCAATATTGTACTACCACTGTGTTGTTATTCCATGCGTAGCTCAGCAGCAATTTCTAGTCTCTCACTGTTGTGAGCAGGTAAGGTTTTTTCAAGGAATTCTATGATGATTCTGTATGGTAATTTCTGATAAAGCAACACTTGAGTGTTGATATGATTTGCTGGTGGGTTCATATTGGAGATTCTTGTAGGGGGTCCAGAAATAGAAACTGAGAAAATAAACTGAAAAATTATGCTCTTGGGGGCAACTAATGATATCCCTCTTGTGATCATCCTTTCTATCAGCTGGAATGGAATAGTTTTTGTTCTTGTTAACTGTTCACTATCACATGACCAAGACATAGGATCTGGCTTCCTAGCATGAACCTTCACATTCGTTTTCTTGAAAGCTTTCATATTTTCATTCTCAGTTCTTTCATTTTTATTTCTGTCTAGCTCTTTGCTATCTAAAGGCAATCTAGAATAATTTTTGTGAAAGTGCTGAAAAAGATTTTTTGTTTTCTTTTGATTTTTTTTTTTAATCAAATTTTATTTATATCCACTGGAACATTTTTTAGTTTTGTTTTATTTGTCACCTATTTATGTTTGGACTGGTACTGTATTATGGGTGGTTCTTTTTTTTTTTTTTAACCATATTTTTATATTAAATAAGAAAAGTCTTTTCTGCATGTAGGTTTTATCTGTTCCTGATATCTTCCATGCTTTTGAAGTGAAACTGGGATTTTTAGAAAACATAGTGGAAAGTATTTTTTTCATGATTTTAGTTGAATGGGTTTAAAAACCCTGTAGCACATGAGAAATCACAAAATCTGACTTTTGATGTAAAGTGCTAGAAATTACTGTTTATTTTCAGGCTGGGTCCCAGGATTTTATTTTTTTTTCATATCTGAACTTTTGTTTTTTATTGCTGCTGCTTTTATGGGCTTTGAGTAGGCGTACCTTTCTTTACTTGAGCGCTGTGCAAAGTACATGTGCTGTTTAAGCTACCTCTCTGGAAGACTTATATTTGAGCTGCTTATCGTACTGTCTACAGAAAAACACATACTAAAACTATTTCCAAAAGTATTGTCACAAACATAATTAACACGCCTTACATCATTGTAACTACAGATCTCTCATGGGACAGAATAATGATTGGTGCTAACCTTGTGGGATTTTTTACAGCTGAAGCCATTTAATTTAAGTTCACCACCACTGTCTACTTACAATCAGCAGCTGTGGTTGACCTGCGTTGTTGAGTTGGATCAGCATGATGGTGAGAATCTTACCTAATTCTCAGGAAACTGCTGTAGCAGCCTGTATATTGTATCTTTAATTTCATCTGTCATGTACGTGATCCTGTTGCTTTCTGGCTATGGCTGGTGGGTTTTTCCTCTGATATGTTTTCTCCCCCTCTAACCCCTGCCCTCTGTAAAGACATGGACAGCACTGATCTTGAGAACTGAAGCAACAGGTATATGGGATAAGTTGTTTGTTATTTCTGTGAAAGCATTAGTATTGAGAGAATCTGTGTATATCTTCCTTCATTATGGGGGGAATTAGATGTGTAGATTTTAATGATACTATTTTTAAAATAAAATTTCCCTGTTAAATATGTGAGAAATACTGTATTAGTAATTGTTAATCTGTCAAGATTAAGTATAGAGTATTTGTGACTTACTGCCTAAGTAGATAAAGAAAAATGTTTCTTTTTTTTTTAACTGAACCCCTAATCCAGTAAAGTATAACTGAATAACTTTGAGTCATCTTTGGATATCTTATGTGTTTTAAAATATATTTGGAACTCTGTCTGAGATTTTATTTCTGCATGCAGCAGTGCCTTAATGTTTTCTCTTTTAATTGCAGTTTCCCTCAAAAAGAATGTTACTATGACAGTAAAAGTACTTGGGGTGGTGAAGGATGGAAGCACACCTTACGTTAATAATCAAGTTCACAATCGGACAAGATTACTCAGTTGTGCACAAGTATGTGCCTGCTTAAATAAAATTCTGATGCAGTGCATTTTCTTTATATCTATTTGTGCGCATGTTACGTTACATTGCAAATGAGAAAAATAAGTCTGCTAAGCATGTCTCAGGAAAGACTCGAGAGTATGAGAGTATGAGTTTTATTTATAATTGCAACCTAGTTAGTAATCCTGACTAAGATACCTACCTGTCCATCTTTTTTTGTTTACTTCTATTACTTGTGTCTATTACCCCTTAAAGACCCCTCTTTCTTGTTAGAGTAACTCTCTTGTCAGCAAAGCAGTGTGTCATGCTTAGTCACCTAAACAGATGTAGCAGTACTGAAGAAAGGGATGTTTTAGTAGAAGATTGGATACAGGGCTCCAGAGGGGAGAAAAATTCTCCTTCAACACCTAGCAGAGAATCTCGTTGAAATAAACTGGCATCTGTGTTCTGAAAAAGACAAATTTCTTGCCACCTGTGAAGAAATGTTTAAGGTTATGAGTTTCTAGTATAATTTGCACTGAAATTTTTAAGTTTAGAGACATCCAAAACAGCTTCTCCAGATGTAAGTCCATTAGAAAGGGCATAGATGAAATTTTTAATGAGAAGCATATAGGGTAAATAAAATGTTTTATTTTTGTATATATACATATATATGAAATCTGCAGAAAATAATGAGCAGTGTTTCATTAGATTTCATTACACACAGACAAGAGAGGAATATGCTTGGGTTTTTCTCTTTTCTCCTGTTAACTTCTAGAAATGAGTTAGTACAAGATAGCCCGATCTCACAACCTATGGATGACCTAGTGCTTGACTGACAGAGTCATTCTGATCCTTCCTAGTGCTGCAAGCAGTTGCTTTCATCAGCTTAAGTGAAAAGCTAGTGTTGTTTATTGGCTCAACCTTTGAGCCTGCTGACTGACTTTATCAGAGAGTTTCTTATGCTTTGTCTGGTATCTTTCAAGACATTCTTTATCTGTGGGTCTTGAGTTTTTCCACAACTGATCAAGATTGCACTTGGCTCTGCTGGGTTAACAGTTAGACTTAATGATCTTAAAGGTCTTTTCCAACCTAAATGAGTGTATGATTCTATAATAAATATCATCAATATCTGGCCATTTAGGAAGAAATTCTTCAACATATACCAACAGTATATATTCTGGAATAAATTGAAGGCCTTACATACTGTTCCTCACTGCATGTGTTCACAGAAATGTAGTGAAATCATTGTTGTTCACCTTGGCTACCTGAACTACACCCAGTACAACATATTTGTTAGCTTCGAAGATCTGAATAAGTTAACATACACCATCCAGAATATTACCTTCACAGTAAGTATAACGTTTTATACTAGCAAAAGAAATCTCTTTAATTACTAATGCTGTAGAAGTCTGCTTTTAACTGTAATAAAAAAGTAATCTCATTTTTGAAGATAAACATAAAAATACATCATAATTCATTTATGTCACTACTAATGTGAGAACCATTATAGCATTTTCTGTTAGTGAAGGTCTAGACCAATTTTTTTTAACTCTATAAGGAAAGATTTTTCTTTCAGAACTGCTAATGCTGTTTTCTGGAACAGATTAATTTAGTCTAATTCCTGGGAGATATTTTTAACAGTGGGCAGGCTAGACAAGAACATCCAGTTTTCTGCATTTGCATATAGTGATGTTGCCCCTCTAAACCATGGTATCTTCTCCAGCCTTTCCAGGAGGTGTATCTGAATTAGCAAGATTTTCACCAACTTTACAAAAATGCAGGCTAGAAGGATTTAACAAACTCAAAGAAAAATGAAGTGTTCTTTTGTTTTTTTTTGACTGTGATTATGAAGAAGAGAAAATGGTTATTCAGCTAAAATAAGCAGACTACTAAAACAATTCACTAAATCCTTAGTGAAAAGGTTACTTATAAAACAGTTACATCATCAGTTTGTGCTGACTGGTTCCACAGAAAAACTTAGAAACATTTGCACTGGGAGAAAATGTAACTAAACCCAATTTATAATACAGATTACTATGGTATATTCTACCTGTATGCAATATTCAGTATGTCAGAGGAGACAGCAAGTAAAAATCTCACTGTAAAGCAGAAGTGGTTTTTATAAACTAAATCAACTTCCTGAATATTAATATTTATAATATTCTAGTGCATAAAGTACATACATAAAAATTATCTCTAAGGGGGAAAAAAACCCAACCAAACTCTCAAACCCTTTGCTTAGTTCCACATTTCAAACAGGACAAGGTGTTGGAGCATTTATAGACATACAATTTATTATCTTGCTTTGCAGGCTGCCTTTAAGGCAGACTTGTGTGCATAACCCAAAAAAAATCCGACCCAAGAGCCCTGCTTTCCTGCAGCCACTAAAATTATCAATTTATTTCATTATTCCAATGGTTCATGGTGATCTCAGTTGAAATCATAGATTGCCTTTTGTATAACGGGATACTCTGCATATAATTTTCATCCTACATTTATGATTTAAGAAGACATTTAATACATTGAAAGGCAAAGCTGCTTATTCAGATAGCACGGCATATGTTGTACCAGGGAGTTTACGTTTCAGAAATGGTTTCAAATGAGAAGCATGGCAGGTTTGAGATAAATTGTCAACAGAGCAGAGTTTATGCAAACTGACGGGTTATAATTAATACTCATGTCCTTCTAATAAATGGAGAAGAAGCAGCTTTTCCTCCTTAACTTATAGAAAAAGTTCTTTATTGCTGTTTAGCTTATTTGTTTTTCTCTTACTTGATTTTCATTTTTCTGCTTCTGAAATAAAATAATAAGCTTTAAGAAAACAAAGCCATTACAGGAAGAATTCCTGTACATTATCAATCTCTCAGTAATCAATTTATGCATCTGACCTTGGTTTTAAACAACATGCTGGTTTTACTCAATTATTGGCATTTCAAACTTTGAATGAAATTGCAGTTGAAATCAGTGAATAATATCCTTTTTGTCCCGAGAATTGCTTTCAGGTATGACAACACACTGAGTATTGTTACAAAGTGGCAGGGTAAAAGAGAAGCAAGGATATTAGGCTGCTTTGATGATCTTGTTTTTATGGGTATGAATTTATCTTTGTCTTTCCATGGTGACATGGAGCAATTTGGTTATACCTTTAAATTTTCAAAAGCCAGATTAACTTTTCAGTATCTGCAGAAAGTGCTACTTATTTGTGTGGTGTGTACTCTAACAAAATGTTTTTCACTGGGCTATTTTTCTTCTGTTTTCATGTAGTGGAAGACCTACAATCCAACATTTTCACAGGTGGAAATATGGTTTCGATTTGTCTTTGTAGTTCTTACTTTTATGGTCACGGTAAGATTTTGTTTCTGTTCTTCTGGAGTACATTATGTAGGCCACTGATAACACTGCTCTGTAGTACTGTGTTTAGTAACTTAACCCCCAGCAGCAGAGCTATCACTGAATGTGTGTAAAAAGTGTTGTTTAAATACTTATGTAGTTGCTGCTTTTATGTTTTTACAAGTAGTATTGAAGGGACATTAAGAAAATAAGATAAATGGGAAAACGTGTTTTACTAAACTCTGATTTTTGAATTGAACAGAAAATTTCATTTGTTTAGGCAAAATTCTATCATTAGGTGCTAGAAAAAAATATTTTTTTGCAGTTCCAGTAGGCTCAGACATTGGAATAGGATGCCTGGAGTGGGGGCGCTCTGTCTCTGAAAATGAGCAAAATTCAGTTAAATATGACCTTGATCTAACTTTAAAGTCATCACTGCTTTGAGTGTGAGGATGGGCCAGATGACCTCTGGAGGTCCCTTACAACCTAAACTATGTTACAGTTTAGATTATCTTTCCCCTCCAGCCTGGTTTGGCCTCTGGAAAAGAAGCATTCGGAAGAAAAAAAAAAAAAATTAAAAACCAAACCAACCAACCAAAACAAAACAAAAAGCCAAACAAAACCAAACCAACCAAACAAAAACCAACAAAAAAAAACCCCACACTCCCAACAAGACCAAAAAAACCACCCCCAAACCCCCGGAGTAAGGATACTAAGTAGTTTTCTCACAAAGATGATGTCATTTAGCAAGTAACTGTGAATGTAATACAGAATCTGTTTTTTTTTTTAAAGTGAGTTTATGTGGAAGTTTTTAGTAGTATGTGACCAGTAACTAGGCAATATTTTTTCATACATTGTTATTTGTGCAGTACTAGCTGGTTTCCTCCTCGATTTGCTTGAGACATTAAGTAATTTGCATTGTGGTAAGCCAGAAAACTTGAAGTAGAAGTTAGGAGATGTGACTTCTGTTTTACAACGTTCTCAGTGGCGAAGACCTTGCAAAGTAGCATTTGCAATGTGCTCTGTTATCTCTTTACTCTGGTAAAACCATTAAGGCTGTATTCCTTCCTTACAAATATTTGTTGTTAATTATTTTATAGTGTCTGTTTGCACATTCCCTGCGGAAATTCTCCATGAGAGACTGGGGTATTGAACAGAAATGGATGTCCATCCTCCTTCCCCTCCTCCTACTTTACAATGGTACTTGTATCTTTAGAAAACCTCCTTTTTTAAAAAAAAAAAAAGGAAAAAAAAATCTGCATGCCTGAGAGAAGGCAAAATGGAATTTGGCCTTGAACTTACAAGCAGCTGTTTATAAGGCTTCAGAAAACTAATTTTAAAACAGCCAGCCCTTTTTAAGTGTATGAAATTCAAGAGCCTAATGAGTAGGTGGATTTAATTCTTCCCTGTCACATGAATGTGAGCTGTATTTGTTTAAAGTTCTGACTGGAATAGGTGGCTGCAGCCATGCTGAACCTTTCATATAGCCTCATGTAAACACAATTTCTGTGTTTGTCATCTGTCTTCTTCATTTTTCAGATACTTGCACTTTAGTTACAAATGGAGGCTACTATTAGTCTGATAAACCACATCAAATTCTAACATTCTGTAGCAGTACCAAAAAAAATATTTGCCTTTCAGTCATTCTATAATTTTTTAGGTCACCACCAAGAACAGTGGTTTAGTAGAAGGTCTAATAAAACCTAAAATCTTCTACCAATATTGGCAACTATTTCAGCTTATTTCTACAGCACAGAGTATTGCTGCTGGAGGCATTGTTTTCCTTGTAATTTAAGATACAGCAAACTTCAATTTAATTTGCTGGTGTAATTTGAAAAATCTACAGTGTTTTGTTCCTCTGAAGATACATTCTGCTTTACTTTTCACAATAGAAAAACAGAGGCAAAAAAGCAGAGTCTTATCCTTTTTTTCCCTATTTTGTTACAGATCCATTTTTCCCCCTTTCTTTTCTGGTAAACAGCTGGTTTCCTGGAATGCTGGATGATCTATTCCAGTCACTCTTTCTGTGTGCACTGTTGTTGTTCTGGCTTTGTGTCTACCATGGTATAAGAGTACAGGTAAGGCTGCAACATTATCTGCTACTTACTGAGAAGACAGTACTTGGGGGTTTTTTTCAGTTCTTTCAATGAGTGACAAAAATTAACCCTTTTTTTAAAAAAAAAATAAAAAGAGACATTTATTTCATTCCTGAAGTACCATGTGACACATGAAGCTTTGGAGTTAGAATTATTTCTGGTGAAATAGCTTGTCTTGAGGCGACGATGCCTAAATGAGATAGATGAGACAGTCTACTCTATTACAAGACAGTCTTCAGAATTATGATGCTGCTATGCTTTGTTCTTGCTTGAAGGGTTTTGCTGTTGTATATGGTGGTTGATTGTTTTTTAAACCACTTCAAAATTGATACAAATATGAATTCTGGAGCATATTCCTATATTTGCATTATCGGTGAAATATGTGGGACCTTATAAATAGCATGCTCCAAATCTACTGCATTTTATTAACAGAAATGATGATGCAGTTTTATGTCTTCTGTAATCACCTGTGCAGGTTACAAATAGAGAAGGTGAGTTTCTAAATCTAGTTCATGTTGAATGAAACAAAATTTATGGTTTTTTTTCTGTCAAGAATTAATGAAATTCTAGATGTGGGTTCATTCTTTTACCACACTTGTTTTCTCAACAGGGGGAAAGGAAGTGCTTAACTTTCTATCTGCCCAAATTCTTTATTGTTGGACTACTGTGGCTGGCCTCTGTCACACTGGGAATATGGCAAACGTAAGTAATTTAAAATTTAGTGCAAAAGTAAAGAGCTGAGAGTGTTCAAGAATGAGAAGACGGTTTATAATTAGTGGTATCTGTTTCTTAATGCTCTGATTGTGATATAGGAATGGAGTTCAAATTCTTACATCTTTCTGTTTTCAAATTGTGACTGATTTGAAAACAGAATTCCCCATGGATGATCATTTTATATATGAGTGAGATCTAGAAATCACTACCTTTGTCAATATGTTATGACTCCCTGCAATATTCCCTCTAGCATTATGTATCAAATAGTTTTTATTGTTTGAAGGAACGGTTTCTATGTAGTTAAGTATTACACAGTTTGACCAAACTTTCTCAAGTATTAAACCTGCACAATTGGTATTGACACTGCTTAGTCAAGCTGTGCATTCTGTCCTCAAAACTCAGTTCCTTGCTAACAACTACACTAAGAAGAAACACTAATGTTTCTCTATTTTTCCCAATTTGTTGTGTTAACATAAAGGAGTCGCTATTCCCCACCTAGAAAACTTTCTCAGTTTTGGTATATTTGTAGTTTCTAAACCATGTTAGTTTCAAGTGTTTGCCTCTTATTTCTCAGAAGGAAGAGATCTTCCAACCTTCTCCAGTCCTTTGTACATTGCTGAAAGCAGTGCAGTTGCAGGAAATGCTCATGCTAATGCCCTGTCAGCAGAATCACTATGAGGCAAGGGCTTATACCACATTAATTTCTTAGGTATAACTCTTATCACCAAGGATAAAATGTGAATACTAAGTCCTGAAGGCTTGTAGGAATTTACAAGATTATACATTTTCTAAAAAGTAAATGGGGAGATAAGACATGCTGACAACTGAACTCCTTCATATTCCTTCAAAATAGGGTTTGGGAAGGAGAATGTAATGTACTGTAAATTGTCATGACTCCATTGGAACCAGTGGCATTGCACCAATTTATACAGCCAAAACCTTTAGTTATAAACTCTGTTCAGTAACTTTAAACCTTTTCTTTGTTAGTGGGTTTCTTGGTCAGTACAGCTTTCTGACCTTGTCTAAGTACCACTTTTTTAATTTTAACTTTTCTAGTGTTAATGAAGTACATGATCCTACATATCAATACAGGGTTGACACAGGTAATTTCCAGGTAAGTCAAAAACGAATTCTTGCTATCAAATTGTCAGGTGAAGTTATGCAATACAAGGAGATGAGGTTTGTTCTTCTACTAAAATCTGTAACAGAATTTAGGAAGTAGCAAGTGTTGGTCAGGTTGTCTTACTCTGATGAGGGTATGTTTAATATTGCTTTAGGTCACGCATGGTCCAGTTGAGCTCTGGCTCAGTGAGAAGAGTAAATTGTCCTGCAAATCTGGAGATTCAGTGCCACATGTTTAGTCATGGACTCATGACTGTTGGGATTGAAAGAAAATTTTTTCAGCTTTAAGTCAATTTTGTATATCCTGACTTCTGCCAAGATCCTCTTGTCCCAGTAAATTTCAGACTTTCTTGTGGTAAAGAAGATCTGATTTATATGAGCCCTTGTATTGTTCTTAGTGGCTGTGTTTTTAGGAAATCATTCACATTCACTATGAACACAGTGAGCAAAATGATGAGTGCTATTAAACATCTGTTCTTTACATTCCCCCAAAACTTACCTTGATGTATAGCCATTCTTGTTTTGTACTTCCTTTCATAAGCCTTCTTTCCCTGAATTAATGGACCATTCTATATTGTGCTTTGGGAAATAATGATCTCTATTGAGGGAAGAAGAAATGGACCTTTAAATAATAAAAACTGACATTCTTCTTCTAGGGAATGAAAATCTTCTTCCTTGTGGTGGCAACCACATACATTCTCTACCTTTTGTTCCTGATAGTAAGGGCATGCTCAGAACTTCGTAACATGCCTTATGTTGGTAAGAAATATTTCTTTTGATTCTTCCCCAAACAGGCTTTTGCAAGATATAGGTGTAAATTGGCTAATAACAACTTCTCTGAATCTTTTTCAGATCTCAGGTTAAAATTCTTGACTGCATTAACCTTTGTAGTGCTTGTTATTAGGTAAGGCTTTTCAAAGTACATTTCTCAGTACTCTTTAACTTTTATAACCTTTTTTTTCCCAGGGCTTTGAATATGTTTTGTTGATAATAAAATTGTCAATAAAACTGGGGAATGTCTTTTGATTGTTATGGCAAGCATTTCTTATTTTTTAACCCATCTTGATGCTTTTAGAGCTAACTTTATTATTTCCATTACAACAATTCACTTCAAGTTTTAGAGGTTCATTTAGCAGAGACTTTTTTTCTGTACTGCTGAGTGGCCTGCAGTGCACTGTTCACCTGCACTGGAACTTTGTAAACTTATTCAAAACAAAATTTAGAATTAATTGTGACTGATTTGAAAACAGAATTCCCCATGGATGATTTAGTAGTACATCATTTTATATATGAGTGAGATCTAGAAATCATTACTTTTGTCAATATGTTATGACTCCCTGCACTACTCCCTTTAGGAATAATCAATTATCTTAGATTTTTGTTAATATGTGTCTCCCAACCTCCCAGTAGTTAATTCAAATGACTGTTGACTGTCGGATTGTCTGTAGAGGGAAACAGACCATGGGGGGAGTTTGTGCTTTACTCAGTTGACTGCTGACTTTTAATTACAAAAGAATCATCCTTCATTTATAACCATGAAAGTAACTGTGTCTTACAATAAATGCTCAGCACATTAGCACAATTATTTTCTCATATTCTTTTCTATTAAGCTACCATTTCAGTTTTGTGGTTTAATGGCACAGTACATATGCTTTAACTTTTTTCCACAGCATTGTTATACTCTATCTACGCTTTGGAGCACAAGTTCTGCAGGACAACTTTGTTGCTGAGCTGTCAACTCATTACCAGAATTATATCCTTTTGCTGTGATACTGCTGAAGTAGGAATGTGGATGAGTTTTCATGCAGAATATACTTAAAAATTATGTACCTAAGGACTGAGACCTTTGACTTCTAGGCGAGCTTTTGAAGTTAAGTCCATTTTGATAGAGGCTTCATGTCAGCATTTTGTAATGGCTCTTTGTAAAGATTCTGAGCTGAGACAGTTTCCGTCTAATTTGTTTACAACAGATAAATCACAACTGCATGTGATACTCCTCAGAATGAATGCAACATAACAAAATATTTGAGAAATTAATAGTTTAGAAGTCACTGAAAATGCGTTCATGTATTGGTCCGAGGCTACGTGTAGAAGAGGTCATAGCGCAGAATTTAAATGACTCAAGAGAAACTATTCCTGATACCTGTTGGTAACAGGATTACAAGCTGTATTTCTGGACCTGGACCTGAACCATGAGATCCTAGTTGATTCTACTTTCTGAAAGTGCCCATGTGACTGCAACTGCTCTGGTTGCTATTAAGATTAGATATGTGATGGGAGCTAATAGAAAACAGTATGTAAAGCCTCCAGTGTTTTCCAAAAATGATGGTAAGAAGCCATCTTCAGAGTTCTGTCTACAGATAGTCCTTTCTCCTTCCTTCTCAGTTGCTGTGCCAAGAAAGACATTTTTGAAAAATAAACAAAGCAAATAAAACCCACTTGAGCACTCCCCTTACTCAGCCTCCTTTTAGCATTGAAGGCAGAACTATTCAATTTGCAATGCATTCCACCACTCAAGAGTAGACCTTACCTCAGCAAATGTTATGTGTGTTAAAGTTAAAGCTTTGTCTCAGTGTGAGCTTTACCTTGAAAGAACTTGAGGACATTAGTTCTCACTGAATTCAAAATATGCAGGTTTGTTTAGCCATTCATGCTCTAAAACTTTATAGTAAGGTAAACATTCTTTCAGTTGAAAAAGCTTATGGATGGTTTGGGTCTTGTTTCCAAAGTTAATATGTATGGAGCTGTATTGGGCAATATCCTTGACACTTAATACCAGCAGAATTCTTATCATTTTATGGTTTACTGAACTTTTACCTCTACACACTAGCCTTTGTGTATTCCCCCTCGAAGAATGCACTATATGGTAAGTGTAAGCAATAGCCTGGCAAAATGAGATGACAAGAGCTGGTATATTAGCAGATACTGAATAACATCTTGATATTTTGGTTGCCTTGTTACTGCTTCAATGAGCTTTGAGTTAACATAAACAGAAGCTGCCCTACTGCTGAACAAATCAGCATAGGAAATATGAAGGAACACATGAAATGTATATAACTGATTAGCTAGACTTGAATTCTTACGCAGTTGGGTCAAGCTTATAGTCAATATGGTGTTTGCATATAATGCACTAACTTTTGCACTGACTCATAGACAATACATAAGAAGCAACAATATTTTATTTGTACTTTGTTCTAGCAGAGGTTAATGTATTGGCATAGTGGCAAACTGGACTCTGAAAGAGGTGACACAGCGTTAGAAAAGTAGGAGTGAAGCTGCTCTCTAACACAGGAAACATTTGGGGGAACTTGCTATGGGGAGAGGGCCATACAGGGCCCATGTAAAGAGAGACACAAGGATTGAATTGGTGACATTTCTGGTTTTGCATTCCTGTGTAGAGGATGTAATTTGCCTCACATGATGATTATAAAGCATTATCTCTCTCTAACAGATAGAGATATGTAAAATAAATATTTGTACCAAGTGCATTTTCTGCTTAAGCATTGGGTTTAAAATACGGAACCATGAACAACCCAGGTTGGAAGGGACCTTGGAAGGATCATCTGGTCCAATCCTTCAGGGGAAAGGGAGCCTAGGTGAGATTATCTAGCACCCTGTCTAGTCACATCGTGCATGCAGAGAGGTATGCAGGGGGAAGGCACTAAAAAGTGAAGCTGGTCCTTTAAAGTTTTTAGTTGATATGAATGGAACTGTTACAGAGAAATGCCCGAGTGAGGATAAAGTTAAAACTTGCTGACTGGTTGCAAGAAGTACTAGTTTATAGACAGCAGAAAGTAAAAAGCTGCTAGGAAAAAGATGTTTATGGCAAATTGCTGGATTGAATTTTACTTGTGTATAATTAGGAACTGCAACTAAGCAATATAGATTATGCAATAAATGAAGGCCTTAAAACAATGGAAATGATGTGTTTCCTTTCTTCACCTGTTGAAATGAAAAATAATTGGCTTGCACACAAGGGATTACAGCTTTGGTCTACTGTATTTGTAGCTTAGAAATAACCAAGAAATTAAAGAAGACTGTGCTTTTTAAATACATATGAACTTCTGATTTATGATTAAAAAAATGAGGTCTGACTTACTTTTATGCGCAGGTTGAAATAATACAACATGGGAAACTGCACAAGAGAGGAAATCCACTTATACAGCTTATATATCATCTAAAAATGAGCTAGTTATGCTACCTCAACTCTTAAGAATACCATGATATTGTGGCTGAAGGGTAAAGAATTTAAAGGAGAGAATTCCTGTTTGGATATAGTTTTGCTGAATTGTAGCTGTGACTGCCTTGGAAGTTGTCAAGTCTGTTGCTACAGTGTTGAGTTAGAAGTACAGCCACATTTCTATATTTAATGCACTAAATTAACCCATATTTGTATTTTGCAGAATCACAGTTGAAAGACAATCCTGCTTTCTCTATGCTGAATGATTCAGATGATGATGTTATTTATGGGTAAGATTATGAAATACCTATGGAGTTTTACTTCTGGTGTTATTTTTGTAATGTTCTTTTCTGTACTAATTAAATAAGTGAAGGATTTGTAGGTTGTTAGTGAAAGTACTCTGCCTAAAGGACAGAAACATAGCCTTATTCCAAAATGAAGATGCAGTGGGAATGCATGTTTGGGTTTGGTGGTTTTTTTGTTTGTTTGTTTCTGAAAGGGATTGCCATAGCACTGATACAATCAGGTGGAAGAGCATTAGGATGCTGGTAAGTCATGGAGTGAAGGCAGCAAGAGCTGTGAAAGGACTTATTTTCAGACCAGCAAGGATTGCAGGAGTCAGATGAAGTTAGCAAAGAGGCAGCTCATATGTAAATGCTGAAGAGCAGCCATTCTCCTTTCCTGAAGTGCCCTATCACTTGCTGAAATAGGAATAATCAAATATAGCAAAACTGCCTGGACTTGTGTGAGTTTATGCAGTATGAGAATTATAGTAGCATACCCAGACAGGTGTCTGTGCTAGACACTGAAGAAACTCTTGAACACCGAAACGATGTTTTCACCTATCCCCAAAGACACTGAAGTGACTGGAACAGTGAGGATGGGGTTAATACTGTGGTAACCTTGACAAATTTTGCTAGGCTGAGACAGCTTGCCTTTGTTTAGTTAGATGAGTTATGGTAGTACCAGCTTGCTTCTATATGAATCCTTGTGAAAAGTGGCTTGTAGTTACTGGAATAACTTTTATTATGCATCACCCTCTGGACAGATGTTCTATATGTTGTTCGTATCTCCAACAAGGAAGGAAAACAGATAACCAGCTTCTTACCCAAAAAACAGTTTGATTCAATGTAGTTTAGAACTTTCCTGTTTAATTTGGTCTTCCTATCTGAACATCATGTTCAGAAGTTTTAACTACTGTCTGTTTCACAGGAGTGACTATGAAGAAATGCCACTTCAGAATGGCCAAGCTATTAGAGCCAAGTATAAAGAGGAATCGGACAGTGATTGATTGATTTTGATGTATACAGACTTGTGCAGCTGGAATTAAACCAATTTTGAAGTTTTCCTAGATGGACAACTTCCTTGGCTTCCTTACAGTCTGCTGTCATCTGAACATTGACTCCCAGGAAGGACATCCTGCTTCTGTTTCTGTTTACAAAGTCAAAAAAAACCAAAACAAAACAACAACCCAAATGCTTGAAAAGGTCATGGTGAAAACTTAAGAAACCAAAATTTTTACATGTCTTATAAAATGCCTGATAGCAGGATGCCTGTGGACTAAAATATTTAAGTCTGTTTCCATTTAGAACTGTCACTGATTATATGCTGATTTTAAATTTGCTTCCTTGCTGCTTTTTCAGGGTTGCATTTTTTTTGAGGATTATGTACAGCATACTGTCATTCATCTGTTGCATTTGTGTTAATTCCTTTGCATATTGTCCACTGCTGTATGAAGTGCCTCATTGCCCTTTCAACTTTCTACTATTTAGTCTTTTGAGCCGAAGGCAGGGAATTAAGTGTTGTAGGGTTTTCTTTATTTTTCTAATGCAAGAAAACACAAGCTTTCCATTCTTCCCTCGAAGAAGCGATACACACTTAAGACCATTTTTAAAATTCATTCAAATGAGTTTATCAGATTTGTAAGTGTGAGGTATGTGCTGATAATCAAGTTCTAGTGAGCCAAAATAGCCTCAGTAATGCAAAAGTATTTATATACATGTTTCATCGTCGCTTTGTTGCCACAATAGAAGTGTTTGTTTTGTTTGTTGTTTAGTTAGTTTTTAAACAACCCTTTCACAGGGAAATACTTAGGCAGTAACAACTCTCAGAAGGAAGCCAGTACTTTTCTTTCTGGGGTTCCTTGTATGCTGGAGGAGATTGTTACACTTATAAAGAATACGGTATGAAAGTTTCACAGAGAATTACAATCACAAATTTCCAAAACATTTCATTTTTAGTCTTTTTCTATATCAGAATTTTTCTTAAGTTGTACTGATAGTTAATTGACATCCTAGGAACAATTGTGGTTGATCATGCATTGAACATGCATTAGAGCTTTTGAGTGTGTTCTGCCCATAGTTCAACTTCTACCACACTTGCCACCTCTACTGATCAGAACTTTTACTAGCACATTTTGTGATTATCTGTATTCCAGTCTGTGCTGGAGCAGAGTTACATGGGAATTAAGTATTTCTGCTACAATGCTGCTGTTTGTCTATTTAAGTTGGTTTTCTTCTACATCATTGTTCAGTTCTTAAGTGGATGCTGTTTTTTTCTAACTACTTTTGTTTTCACATACTTGACCTGTCTGAAAGTATCTTTTTTTTTCATGGATTTATGACTGTGATTTAGTCATGTAAAATTTTTCTGCCCTGCTGTTGTAGAAGACTCTCAAAGGCACAGTTACTGTATTGGACATGGTGCTGGCTTATACTAGAGAATTGGGCTCATCATTGAAGTAGTTTAAGCAGAAGACTGCAACAAAGTCCTAACAGACTTGCTGAATCATTTGGGGAAAAAGTAGATTTGTTCTGCTTTGTTCTAGACTATTCCCATTGCAATAACCTCCTGGCAGCTCTTCAAGATCATGAAGGAGAGACTTCCCAGGGTAGCAGTTTGCTTAGAAAGGACCAAAGGAACTGCTCTGTGTGGTTGCATCCTTCCTCTCATAGAACAGTTCAGATTAAATCAGTGCTCTGCTAAAGATGAGTTTGATATTGTGTGTGAGAGAGGGAGAGAGAAAACTTTCTTAAATGATGTAGACCTGTGAAATCTTTTGAGGGTATTTGATACTTAAAACTTTCTGTACCAGGGATCATTTATTTGCTAGAAGTTAAGGCACTACTGTTTGGCTAAAGCAAGGAAACTGCTGGGGAAGAGGGGAAGGTTTTCCCTTTCATTTTTAATTAATTGGTCTAAGTTTAGAACATACAGGAAAAGTTGAAGAAGTAATTCATTGGTGTTTTGTTTGGTTGGTTGGGTGGGTTTTTTTCCCAGTGAACTGTACTCAGCACTTGCTTTTAGACTTTTTTTTTTTTTATGAGTATAGGAGATAATCTTTGTATCCTGAAGTTCAAGAGCCCATTCTCATTTTTAGTATTCCTTCAGTGACTCTCTTGAGACTTACAGGTGCTTGAAATTGCAGGGTCAGACTTGGAAGCCAACTAGGCATCCTTTGCATCCCCCAAATCCTTTTGACTCCCATTGGAGTAACAGTGAGTACAGGAATTAGGTCTTCAAACATTGCTATTTATACGATCCTTATATATTCAGATCTTTTTAGCCCTTATATTGTTTAATTCTGCTCTGAATTGTTCTGAAGAGATAAAATGTTTGATTTGACCAACGTGTGAAGTACACTACTGTTTCTTACCATAGTCTGAACTGGTCATTACGCGGATATTACAGTATGGATTGTAAACAGCTTGGGAGTAAGCAGTGTAAATGCACCTCTGAGTAACTTATAGTAACCTAAGGGTGAAACAGAAGATATTTGGATAAGAAACTAGCCTGGCTTTCCTTTCATTACTGTTAAAGTAATTATTTTCATCACTAATGGAACTGTATAAAATGAGGAAAGTATACAGAAAGGCCCCACAGCATCCAGTGTTCTTGCTCTAAAGGAGTTGTTGTTTATTGAGTGGCTGCAAGACTTCGATCTACACAATGATCAAGAGGGACTTTTAAGAAATCAGTAATCATTTAGTGTGAGCTATTCCTGGCAAAGATTTGCTGTAGTATTTGCTTTAAAAATACAGGTGGTGTTGGAATGGGTTAGAAAGTTTCCTAAGACTGGCAAAGAGGAGGAAGCATAAGTCTTGCCACCTGTAAGGAGCAGTCAGTGAGATGGACTCATGGCACTAATACTGGGGAAAATGGGAGGACAGTTCCAGCAAGGAAAGACTTTCAATTTGTTGTCTTTCTCTGAGCCGAGACAGCTTTGTATCCAGTCACATGATTTTCCCCCATTTCCTTTTGCTTATGCCAGTAATAACCTTTGCATTACTGTAAAAGTTTTTTTAGAAGTTTGTAAATATGTAAAATGAAAATATGGAAAAATTGTGTACCAAAATGGTATAAAATGTGTAAGATAAATGCTCTGTTTAATGAGAAGCTGTAACTAATGCTGCTTTGAGAAAGTGTGCATGAGGACACGTGTTAAATATTCTGTGTATCTAGAGGTTGTGTTAAAGACAAATTAGCCATTTATGTTGGTAAACTTAATGCTAATATGGAATATGAAGGAAAACCTAATATTTTACTTCAAGCAAAAGTTGGGTATTGAGTTTCTTGGAAGACTTCATGTGCATAATCATTGTTAAATATGTTCATAATAAAGTTTTATATCTTTATATTGTATTTTGTTTTTTATTTTCCTTCCAGTAAGTGATTAACTGTAGCATTTTCATGACTTACACATATTTTCAGTTTGCATGTGTTTTCCTATGTGTAGCATAGTTAAACTTGATTAATTGCATAAGGATGGGATGCAGGAGGCTGTCTGCATTGAGTAACCAGGGGATTATGTTTGGTTTGCATTGTTCTTGGGTTGGGTTTTTGTTTTGTTTGGAGTTTTTTTGTATTACCCTGCCTGGATTGGAGGGTGGAAGGACAGGTTGCTAATTTTCCTAAGGAATATGCTATCCAGTTTACAAAAGGGAACTGGCATTGTCAAATGGCTTAACAGTGGCTTTGTGGCTTTCCAAAGCCTGCTGTGGTCATGCTGGCAGTAAAACTTCCCCTGGTCAACGTTAGTGCCAGCCACCTTTCTGCCAAATGTGCATGCTTCATGTTAGCTGCTGCCAGAAGCCTCTGGCAGCAGGGCTGTCGGCTCTCCTACTTACCCTGCAATTGATGCACCCTGCCAGAACACACAGGAAGGGCTGCGCCACCTTCAACCCACTGGCCACTAATTAAAAAAAGGTTTAGAGATGGTGAATGTGCAGATGTCATTCATCTTAGTATAGCTCTGTATTGTACATGATGAGGCTGCTTGTAGCTGAGACTGCAAAAGGGATCAGCATGGCACCCACCCTTTAGTTGGGGTGATGCCATTCCTTGTATAAACTCAAGGAGAGACTGAAATCTTGTTGTGGGCTGAATAACACAGCTGTAAACATCTCCACACAGCTGGATATGCAACTTCCTCCTGCTTTAATAATATCAGAGGTGATAGTGCTCATTTATCAGCAGAAGTTAATTCTGAAGCCATTTCCCTCAGGTTTTATTTAAAATAGTTAATGGTGGAAGACAGGTCCTACTCCTTTGTGGCAGTTACAGTAAATGATGACCCGACACCATCACCCCCCCCCCCCCCCCCCCCCCCCCCCCCGCCGCCCCCCCCCCCCGCCCCTCGTAGCGCGCAGTTAGCTTATCACCTCCGCAATGAA